>JABFPD010000510.1:0-11237 GCA_022817545.1 Cremastobaeus sp. ZL-2020 | reverse complement strand
TTAATAAACGTGTAACGTTTCGACCATCTGGAGTGTGGTCTTCTTCAGACTGTTTCTACAATAATATGAAAAACATTACAATATTCTGGATCCTACATTAATTTGAATTAGCGCAATGACATAAATAAATATAGTAAAAAACTTACGACTAATCTATTCTGTTATAAATTAATTTACGATCAATAAGATCGAAGTCACAGTTCGTTAAAAACGTGCAGTTATTGTTTCATGTCATATTATGTGTTTACATATAAAAGTTTCATATATCAGAAGATAGAGTTGTAGATGTCGCTGAGTTTATCGGTATCACTTTGCATATTGAGAGTTCTATTGGTTGATTTTATATGAATCATTTCCGATATATCTCGTTTGAAATAGTTATTTTCAATATCCAATATTTTGATTTTATCCCAATTCATTTCGTGTTTTTCAGTCATGTGCATTCTGTGTAGTGAAACAACATTAGGATTATCTGACGTTATGTTTTTTTGATGTTCGTTGATTCTAGTTTTTAAAGCTCTTTTTGTTTGTTTTGCAATTTCTTGTTGGTGTATTGGAGGATGTTTGTATTGTTTGATAACAACAGGATTTTCATTAGTGGTTCTTATTACGTGTTTAATTTTGTCTATAAAAGGTAAATCGTCTTCGTTCTTTAATTGCACTTTCCGCGTTCAAAGCAAATGTATTAGCTTCACTCAGATTTTTCGGATTTCTTATTTCTACTCTTTCTGCGATATTTTCGGTTAATCCGAGGATAAATCGACGCGTACCTTCTTCTTCGAGTTCATGAGCGTACCTAGCTTTTGCAGCGCCATGCGACAAACTAACATTTTTCAATATTTTACGATGCACGTTTGAAAGTCTTTTTAAAAAATCGGCAACACTTTCATTTCTATATTGAATCATACGATTTCGTTTATATTTCAAATGGGCAAATGGAATTTCTGACACTAAGTAAAAATGGAGTAATGTTTCTCGCAATTCTGACCACGAATCTGTTTCTAAAGAGCTAATCAATTCTTTAGCAGGTCCTCGAATTTTTCCGGCTATTATCATTCTCAGCAAACTTTTTTCATCAATAAAAGTTTTCATATGTAATAATGCATCGCTAATTTCTCTAACAAAACATTTAACACTTCCCAGCAAACGAAAACCAATAGAAACCAACATATCTAAATTCATTTGTATTGTGCTTTATGAAAATGCCCAATACATTTTCCGGTGTATTAATTGGTTAGAACCAACGATGGACATAACCAATAAAAAATGAATTCATATTTCCACTGCAATTGTAAACATAAGCATTATATTGGCTGTTACCAATAAAATTAGTGAATCATGTAAAGGAAAATTTCGTATATGCAATACATCGGTATAATTAAATTATGCTTTCAATTGGTATGAAAATTACTTTGTTTTTTACTTTTCTTACATTTAAATTTTGCTAACTCTAATATAAACATTTAATCTTGTATATGGATAAAATTGATTGTCAGACTTATGAATAATTAATAGGATATTATATTATTAATATTTGATAAATATAATTTATCACGAAAATCAAACAATAAAATGAGATTCTAGATAACTTTATTGAAGCTTAATTGTCCTTATAACATATGCAGAATAATATTCTAATACAATTCGAAAACCTCTGGCAACTGAAAAATATAACGTCTGTGTTCAACTACAATATTCACAACTTTGAGAACATCTTCGATTGAAACAAAATTCGCATTTTGATCAACACCTATTACTTCTCGCGCAAAAGGGCAATGCACTTTTCCATGAATGTCTTGTGTGATTAATAAATTGACTTCTAATTTAGTACTACCATTTTCATTAATAATTTTGTTGATATTTGCAAATCTGTCACAATCAATTTGAATAACATGATCTTGAAAAATACTACTTTTATTATAATCAATGGTAGTAAAAGTTTTATTTTTGTAAGTACATTTTTTGTACGCTTTATTCCCTGAATCAGAAGCAATTTCATCAGAAAATTTGATGTCAGAAGCTGAATTTACTTGAAACTGTTTATTCTTTCGGAAAAGATTCTCACAATATTCTTTAACATAAACATTATTAGAATTATTTGCTTCTGTGATTTTAAAAGCAAATGTTTGTAAATGTTTGGTAACAATTTGATGATCGACACCTTTTGGCCCATTTACAAACCTCTTCAAATAATAAATGTTACCTTCATAGGGTGCAGAGGATACGCAACGCAAAGGCCCTGTTTTTTTAACACAATCAGCAACGTGAGTGTGCATATGTAAATTGTAAGTGACAAAGTCTTTGCCAATTTTTTGTTCACACAACCCACATAAAAGAAGATAATAATCGTTTACCTTATCAAGATCGCTTTTATGTATATCTCTTTGTGCGAGTGTGTAAATACAGTTAACAAGAATCATACAAATAGTCAACATATCTTCCGTAATCACATCCTGAAACACGGGTATACAATAAAATAGCATCAAAGACCTCCAATCTTTAGCTCTCATGACACTAGTGCGGCTCAATGGCTCAGGTTTTTTTAATAACTCTCTTATAGGCTTGATTTCTTTTAAACGTTCATCTATTTTCAAACGTGTTTGCTTTTGCAAAGACTTATAAATATATAATAAAATATTTTTCCCCACTCCTAAGTAAGTAGTGTGCATGATGTCAAAACTACATCCCCAAATAATGTCAAAATGAAAAGAAGTTTCAGCAAGTACACACGGTCCTTTAACGCCCTGACTTTTGAGCAACTGCTTATATTCATAAAAATTTTGAATATCTTGGATATGCGACTCTTTTGTTCTTAATTTAGGCTCAGATTTTTCAAGAAAATAACGCATCGTACCTCCAGAATGTTCACCGATTTGGTAACAATAGGAACATCCATAAAAACCATTGAATTGTAATCTATTTTGTATCAGTGGTCGCGCTTTTGAGTCTACCGAAGCACAGAGTAATCGCAAATGTACGGTGATAGATTGTCCTTGACTATTCTGTATAGTGATTCCAGTTTTGTTAATATTATTAATCTGATCAACAAAAGTTTGAATGCAAGTGTTAATCAATTCAGCACTAGGTTCCGAAGCTGCTATTAAGCAAGCTGCAATTATAATATTTACAAATCGAACTGAAATGTCAAGTTCATTAATTATCACTTGTAAATTCCACATGCTTCGCGTAGACTTGTGATAAATTGGAGCCCCATCCAAGTTAAAATTAAGGGTCATGATCAGTTGACGTTCTTTCTTTAATAACTTATACAATTCTCCATCATAAACGTCACTGAAAGTATCACATTGTTCAACAGCAGGTGCTGAACATTTGTCAAACAGTGAATCACTCCATTTTGGATTTTGAAGAATTGTATGTATTTGTTTTTCAATATCAGCTGTTATAAAATGGTTACTTGCTTGCAAATCAATTACATTTTCCTGATTGCAGTTATCGTGAATGCATACAATTTTACCTTTAGCAAATTTGTTTTTTTGAACAGAATATATCTCTTTTTCACACTTCACGCAAAAAAATGATATTTCATGTTGTGTTCTTGATTATTAAATACTAAATTCATTTCATAATTCGAGATTGAGAGATCTAAAAACTGTGGCCCAGCACATATTTTTAACAGTTCAAACAATTCTTTTCGGCCATCAGTACCCAAGCTATATTTCAAAGAAAATGCTAGAACCATTTTTATAAGATCAGATATTGAAATATTTGATTCCGGAAAAATTATGACCGACCTCCCGCAAAATTTTGCATCACTTTCAAAGTCAACGTATGAACTACTTTTGCCGTAATCAACACTTTCACTATCGCCGTAATCAAAGATTGAGTCGAAGTCCCACATTGTTTTTGAAGAACTGAAAGTTGTTTCTTGGATGTTTACGTCTTCAGAATCAGTTGATAAGCTCTGATCAACGATGACTGATGGTTGTGATTCAACACAACATTGTGTGGTTGTCGTATTTTTAATTTGATCCGACTGAATTGAAGTGTGTCTGTAAAAATTATAGAATAATATTTTTATTGAATAAATGTTTAACTAGAATATATCATTAACAACTTATTTCTAATCAATGTATCATCAGTATATCACACATTATTTTTAATTACTTCTGTAATTATTAATTGCAGTCAAGAATTTTATTTACATAAATCATTCTTAAAACTTGTAGGAAGGCAAGTAGATATGAAAATTTGACATAATTGCAAAAAAATTGTTACAACAAGACCATTACAAAAGACTTTTACCAAAGGATATAATATTCTACTCAAGTTCATTTTAATTTTATACGCATAAAAATTTATTGTTACCTCAATTTTTCTTCTTCCAGTAATATACGTAGTTTTCGGTCCCAATTTTGTTTAGTTTGCTGACTGACATTTGCTGATTCTATTGAATAATTTGGATCCAGAGCAAGTCGATATCTTTTTCTTTCCATTTTGTTTGTATACAAAATTCACAAATTGAATAACTACTTGCGTGAGATTTATTGATTTTTAAATTTGTTGAATCACTGCAAGGCAAATTTCAAATATTATTAAAAATTATCGAAATATTATTTCCTTTATTTTTTAACATAAATCGTATTTCATACTAACATTTCTTCCAAATCTAATGAAGCAAAGTCTCAAACTTTTCAAAAAACAATTCAACAATTAACGGATTGGAACTGGTGCAAGTTATACACAATCATAATAAAATAATTTTCTGTAGTAAATAATTTTCCATAGTCAGCAGTTGAGAAACTTCAATCAGTCGAAAATCATTTTGAAATTGCTACACTTGTAATACTTGCTTTGTTTTATATTTACATAGAATTATCAAACTCACTGAAAATGACAGTACAAGAAACCCTATTTTGAGGTTATTGAAATTATTATGCCGGTTAACTACCATTTTCGTTATATGTGGCAGCACTGCTTGTTCCCCCAACGACACTTGTGGCTCGTACGCATATTTACATTTAGAGGTCGTTCTTAAATTTTGTCATGCAAATACCATTATTCGAAAAAAGGATAGAAACTCCTAGAAGCTTTGTAATTGCTTTCATTATTCAAATATAAAGTGTTCATGTGAATGTAAGAAAATGGAAATGAAAATTGCATACGTAAATGTTTCAATTAATTCCGTTGAACGGAAAGAAATTGTTCCTATTAATCAAATTAAAGATTTTGATCCTGAAAACTGGTCAAAAACAAAGAAGTATACAATTTCTATAGAAAATAAACAAATAAAAGGTGTTGTTTTGTTAGTTGCAGGTAAGAGATTCTAATTATATTGCAAATTTGTTATAAATATAGTATTTTATATTTTTTGTTTGTACATACTGAAGTGACAACAAATAGAAAGAACAAGCTAATGAAAATGAAATAACAAATAATATGACAATTACTGTAGTAAATACTTTTCGTTTTCAGAAAATCAATCTATTTTGCAAAAATTATTAAACAATAAAAGGCGTGCGAAACCACCAAATAGGTTTCTTGATAGTGAGAGTGAAAATGAGAAGAAAAATTTCAAATGCAACAATTTAAAGGTTTGAAAATTTTTATAATAAAACGTTATTATTCTTGTAATAATAATTTATATTATAAAAAATATGTTTTCATTATTCTGGAACATAATCTCTTTGACGAGATAATTTAAAATTCTTGTTTTTTTTTCTCTTCACCAATACAGTTTTTCCTAAAAAATAATTAACTTTTTAATAATAAATTTTGATAAAACATTTACTTTTGAGAATTAATAGAATTTTTTACAGTGATTTACAATTGAATATAACTTATTGAACTTTTCTTGTATCTTTCAGAAGACAAAAGAAGACCAAAGCTCTGCAATAATTGAAAGAATAGTTACTGCTTCTTCAGAGAAGAATCAGCCGAACAGTGTTCAAGTACGCACACAAAATTCTTTTCGTATGAGGATTGATTAAAGAATTTGATGTAATGCTGAATGTGTCAAGTTAATTTTTCTGAATTTCAGATATTGAAAGACGTCGAAGAGACAGCTGAATCTAGTAACGAGGACGTATTCTCACTTATATTACAGAAACATGATAAACGTGTTAATCCTAAGAATGTGCCTGTCATTCATAGAGAAAAGAAGGTAACAAAAACTTTAGTTAAAGAGAACAGAGACATTTAAAAGTAAAGGAAATGAAATCTCAAATTTCTTTGACAATCCAAACATTAACTGAGAATACAAAAATTTATTGATTTTGCAAAAAATATAATATATATTTTTTTAGATACCCTCACTACCGAGCCCAGTACTGAAACCAGTCAACGTGGGTAATCAGATTAACCCGTGGAAGGCACACTAGTGCGAATTCGCACCAAAGAGAGAGAAACTAAAATGGGATTTATTTGTGTTAGACAAGGACACTAAAAATAGTGTGCCTTTCACGGGTTAAAAATATGAACAGTTTGGGCCCAAAACGAACTTTTCGTGAAGCATTTGATCCAATACCATCTTATGTGGAAGGACATGAAGGCGTTAATGAGGTACTACAATAATTCTTGTTCTTAAAAATATTGAATTTCCATGATTGTTCAGATGTACATTTTATTTTCCATGATATATTTTTCAGAATGATTGTAAAAATGATCCACCAAAGAAAAAGGGCTCTGGGATGAAAGCGAAGGTATTTCTTTCACTATTTAAATTGTTCATATTTAACCATAAAAACATAACTAGTGTTACAGAGACATAAACTAGTGAATCCATCAAATGGAGATAAAATCCAAAGCAAATAAAAATTCTAATAAGCTGTTTGAATTAAAGCCAGTCATGTTCTAATAATCTTCTATAATCTAATAATTAGTTCTATAATTTCTATTTGCAATTAAAGCATATTGTTATTTATAAAGTGTTGATACAATGAAAGAAATTAAATAAGCAAGTTTTTTTCTGATTCATTTGATTCGACTGTAACATTTTTAATACACTTGAGAACTTCATTAATTTCAATTTTTATTTCAGAGACTTCAAAAACTGCACACACCAAAGCCTACTACAAATCTTGCAAATGAGCAATCTCTTAAACCAGGTTGTACAGATGTAAATGAAGCCAAGGTATCAGATTTGATACAGTCTTCTATTAAACAATTTGCAGAGAATAAGGAGGTGTGTGAATAAATGCTGCATTATATTGTTACGATACTTCATGATTTTTTAAATAATTTAATGAATTTAAAAAAATCAAAAAAAGAGCCAGCTACTCTGGCTCTTATTTTAAACACAAAAGTTGAGAGCATAGGACAAAATTTGCTGGAAACATCATAAATTCTAAAACTATTTTATTTAAAATCTGACGTTGGATCTTATATTCAAATTTGTCGAATTTATTATATAAACTCAAACCCAAAAAAAGTCTCAATTTTTATATTTATTCCACTTTATACAATTATGTTATTAATGTGATTATAATTTTCAGGAAAAGAAGCTTATTACAGTCAATGAAACTCATTTATCTAATGAATATGTTGGAAGTCAAATGGAAGAAAACAAGGTACATTTCTTAAAATACTATACACTTGATTCGTTAATTACTATAATATAATATATCACAGTAAATTATTTATGTTTAATATTATTAATATCAAATGTAATTAATTAATATTTTTCAGACATTTTCGGCTTATAATAAAGAAATAAACTTTTTGCGTTCAGAAAATAATTTTCTGAAAAAGAAAGTTAATGAATTGCATACAAATTTGAAGAATACATCTAATCAAATGAATGAAATGAAGCACCAATATGTTTCTCAACTGGAAAATGTGGAAAGTAAATTGAGAACACTTGAAATTGAGAAAAATTTTCTGTCATCGGAGAATAAGATATTAACAGAAGCTAATTCCAAAGGGCTTTATGAAATTAACAAGTTGAAGGATGAACTATTTCAAAGTAATTATTTTACACAAATAAAAAAATTCATAAAAAATTTAATCTTACAAAAAAATTACTATTATTTTATTAAAATTAAAAACAAATTTCATTCATTATATATGTTTTAAAATTACTTTTGCGAACTATTGTATACTGTTAACGTTTACAATTTACATTATTTCCTTACTAATTGAAAATTGATCATTTAAATTTTATTTGATAAAATTGTTTAAGATAAAAGACCCTATTAGTTATCACTTTCATTCTGCAGATTTCACTATTGAAACTAATCGACTCAACTGAATTATATGATACGAAAAATAGCATGAGTTTCAGCTTTTAGAACTGTAACTTGTTTGTTATTTTTTGAAACGTTTTCCTCGTTGAAATTTTTTAAAAATAAACACTACTTGGATTTTTTAGCTTACTTGCTTAATTTTTATATTTTTTTCATATTTACAGAGAACAATATCACTTCGGAAAGTAATTTTCCCCGAAAACCTTCATACTTGGGTGAAATTGGTTCTATTTCAGAGGACAAAAACTGGGTATGCTATTTCATATTTCTTTATTATATGCACAATTGCCACATTTGATGTATACTGTTGCAACTATTTTAGTTATCTGCATAAGTCATATAAACGATGTTACATATTATCATTATTCACAGATTTATATTGGTCAAAACGAATGGATCGAACTTAAAACATACTGCTCAATAAAACACGATGCTAAAAATCCCTCGCAATTTGTTAAAATGATGGCTGTGGCTGTTTATGGAATAAATACATTGTTAGAATGTACCGTCAGTGGAAACTCTACTAATCGATTGAAAAACGTAGCTGAAAAAGATGGCACTTTTGAGAAACTTGATAGTCTGAAATTGTTAGCTATTAAAGGTAAAAGTGCATTAAATATAATAATTCTGTGATTAAAATATTAATTATGAAAAAACATTCTGCCTTATCACCGTTATCTAATTAAATTTATACTTCAAATATTTATCATCTTTTCTTTATATAAAATCATAAGAAATGTTACAATATTCTAATAAAAATGTTTTTCTAGACATACTTCGCTTCTATCTTACTAAAGAACTAAAAATGCCACCAGGTAAAGCTGACACTTATGTTGAAAAAACGCGCGTTTATGTGCGTAATAAAATTGCAGATCTTAAAAGACGTAAGAATAATTACAATTAAATTAATGAACAATTTATAATTAAAATGACAATTGTAAATTACTCAATTTTGTTGCAGCAAAACGAGTAAAGAAGCTTGGTGCAAATGAATCCTTACACGCAAATCCTGAACAAAGTAAACAGGAAATAACTGCTGAACAAAGTAAAAATCAGCAGTCTAATGTTATTGAACCTCCAGAAGAGTATGATTCAGCAATACAAGATTTTTATGAAGAAAACAACGAAGAACAAGAAAGTGAAAGGAAAGAAGACGGTTTCAAATTAAGATCAAAAAATTTTGAAGTAGTCCGCAAGTCACCAGAAAATGAAGACCCGAACGAGGTTAACGATTCCGACACAAGTACAGAAGATGATGAATGTGCACAACAAAACAACAACCACGAATCTGAAAGTGAATACAGCGATGATCCTAAAACAGAGTTTGAGAATACGTTATATTATTTTGAAAATGTTAGCGCAGAGGAAGATGTCAGCGATTTTGAAGTTGTAACAAATATTCATATGGTGTAAATGTCTGGTTTTTTCTGACAAAAGTTTCATTTTAACCTTAGTTTTAATTTGTTTGTTCTGTTCCATTCATTTACTTTCACGATATTTCTCTATGAAAAAAAAATCTTACGTAGGTTTTTAATGTCGATTATAGTGTCCCAACATACCTACATTTGAGATTTATTTTATTGCATAAATATAACGACTGTTTATGATAATTTTATATATGTATTGCTGCATTACATTGTACATCAACATTTGTAACAATTTTTTTGGTTTATTCAAATAAAATACATATTAAAAATATATAGTTTTTCTATTAAAAATTTTTAATTTCCGTTTTTCTCCATTATTACAACCAAGGGATATCCTGTCGTTTAGAACCAATAAAAAAAATTTGGAAACGAAATTTACACTGACCATTTATATCGGAAACAAACTATTGCTTTTGACCAATATGAAAAAACGCAATAAGAACCGATAGAAAAATCTTAAGAAAATTTTATTGGTTTCAATTGGTTTTCGTTTGCTGGGTAGTCTAATAATTATAAACTATCAATTTTTCGAAGTCTTACCGACGAATCAATAACTTCAATTTACTAAGTTAATTTATACCCACTTTGCACAAAAAAATACTTGCTCAGAACCACCCGACAAGGGTAAGACGAGTGAATCTAAAAGTTTTAGGACCCCCTTAAAAAAGTTTTGGTAATTGTAGACGCGAATCAATAACTTTTTTTCCCCCCAAAAAATGCCACTTTGCGCCGCTCTTGCACGCAAATGTACCACTACCCAAACGCGGCATGGTGTAATACTTGCTTGTTAGGCTTAAAACTGTCTCCAGAATAAGTTTCAAACGCGAACCAATAACTAGCGTTTTTGTGACGCGAGCTCCCGTACTATACGCGAAAATGTTGTGTCGGTGAGTGGGTAAATAAAGAAGAGGACGAAAAAGAAGTTATTTTTTGTGGATTTCCAGCAAAAAACTGGGAAATTCCAAGGAAACAAAAATGGATTAAATTCGTTCGGAGCACGTGAGTAGAGAATAAAATAATAGAGTTTTCAAACATAATTAATGTTAACGTTATTGAAACCATTCCCATAACAAATTTTGACATTGAAATAAATTAGTTATTTGCAAGAAGTCATTCATAGTTGTAAACAATAACACTTAACCTAAAATAATTTTGAATAAAGCCCAGATTTATTTTGCTGAAAAGTAAATTTAAACCAAGCAAATAAATAATTTATTGTACGCACATAAATGCAAATATTATTTTGTCCAATATGTTTAAACATATTTTAATGTGAAATAGAGCATAAATGTTTTTAGTATTTACACGTTTAATTTAATTTTCATTTTTTTAAATTTAATTTTCGTTGGTTTAAGGGATTAGGTACACCTAGAAATTTTGAAAAAATCGAAAAAATTTTTTTTCATTTTTCATTAGCTTAACATGTTAAGAATGTTCTCTCAAAGTTTCTAAGTGTTCTGAGTGTTTGTTATTGCTCTGAGTGCGTGTACACGAAAATGTGTTCACGTCGCTTTTAGAGCATTTTGGGGTACTGACAGCGCTAGAAACAGCCCGAAACGTTTATTCTCATAAAAATAGATGTCTAAGAGCTTTGTGGAGACATCTGTAG
>JABFPD010000509.1:0-11247 GCA_022817545.1 Cremastobaeus sp. ZL-2020 | reverse complement strand
ATATATTTGCGAAAAACGAAAAAAAATTTTTTTGTTGGAAACAACTATTCATGTAAAGTATTATACAAATAAAACACAAAAAACGCGATTTCTCAACTAATTCATGTCTTGGGTACTAAAGGGTTAAGATTAACATAACCTCTATTTTTGTAATTTTCTGGCACGACATGACCAATGCGGATTTTATGTGTCTAAATCTGTCAAAACTTGTATGAAAGGGCCATCAAATTTCTATTTCATAATTTGCTAAAATAATAAATTACATTACAGTTAATCTGGTTTCGAATTTGCACGATTATCTTAATATATTATTTTTTCGTCTGACACATCATTTATTCTTTTTGACAGCTATTTCTGATTATGTCATTCGGTCGTTATCGCAATGGATTTTATGAAACTCGAAATTTTCGATGCTCGGAACGTTTTTTTCGATTGTCTAGCAAAAAATTGAATTTTACATCGATTAAAGGACATAACCAGAATTAGCTGAATAATATAAATAATTTATTAAGATGATTGTGAGAATTCTGAAATATTGAACGCTATAGAACATTTTCCTAATAAATAATATGGAATAAGTTAAAAATTAAATGAAAACTTTGCGCAAATTGTTAACTATAGTGAGCTACATAAAATTTATAATTCGTACCGATATTTATAAAAAAAGTTCTGACTAATTTTTTGTAATCCGGAAATATTTGAATGAAACAATATTTTTCTAAAAAGGCTGAATCTGAAATCATTTTTTTCAGTTTGAAAAACAATTAGACAGAGTTTCCAGTGCACACTACCATAAACACAACATTGAATTCTCGAGATCAAGAACATCATATTTTCATCAGAAATTCAATAATGATCAAGAATCTGTAAAAAAATCCAATTCAAAGAACAGTATTCAATCTCTAATGAATTAAATTTGATAAAAAATGGATCAACATTTTTTTACTCGGAGGAAAATAGTACATTATACACAAAAGATGTTTACGGCCGTGAAGTAATCAATGTTTTAAGAACAATATTCTATGCAATAAATAAATTGATTCCTCTTAATTGATTGCTGCGTCAAAAATTAACAGTTTTCAGCACCGCGTTCTTATGCGGTGTCTGAATTTTCTTCTAAATTTTCAATCAAGTTCTTAAATAAAAATAGTACTAACCGATATCACAAAAAACTATTTTATTTGCATCAGCCATCTATTTTTCCGATAATGGAGGCTTTAGTTTTATTCCTTTATTCTAATTTCATCCCCAAATATATTAATATTTAATTGTTGATTCCAGGAAAGTATTTCACTCTGACCAAATTTCCCGTATATAAACATTCCTCGTAAAGCAGTTTTTAATTTATTTGTTAACGGCTCGCCTTACTTAAACAACGAAAAACTATTCGCGCATTGTTCGCCCGTATTCAAATCAGTAAAATTCTTGTTTTAAAAAATGAATGCATTACTTCTTCAGGGTATGTTTACACTGCAATTTAAAATTAAATGATGAATTTTTTCTGCAACTGTGTACACCCGCAAGGTAGCGGTAAAACACAGGATCACCGCGAATGCGCAATCGCGAGTGTTTGAGAGGAATTATTGTGAAATTCTACATCCAGTTGAGTCGGAACTGTCGGCAGGGGTGAGTTGATTTCGCGCAACACCGAAGACGCCGCTCACGAATGCGAACCTGGCCCGATGGCGAAGTCGTCCGCTGAATGAGAAGCCCGAGCTCGCGGGTGAATCGATGCGATCGTAACGCGAGGCGACGCGTAAGCTCCAGACAGGTCTAGACAGTGTATTTCCAGTGAACCGGCGAGCCGGTACGGTTTCGCGTGTTCCCGGACTGTCAGCCAACGGTGGATCTATTGTTTTCCTGCGATCCGAAAGTGCACGCGAAAAATGAAAATTGCCTCGTGGCCGCTTTTATCGGCCTGCCTCTTTTGCCTTGTTAGACAGTCACGAACAGGTAAAATTGCTTTCGGAAATTTTCGCCCGATTGGGTTGGTTTCTCGCGACTCAAAGCGAAAACGTGTGTGCGAATGCAAGTGAGACTTTTTGCGATAATAACTAAGTCGCTTTTCCACGGTTTATAGTGGAAAGCCGGGGATTCTTTTTGTAAAAAATTTCCCAGAGCGGTTGCATTTTTCAACAAAATAATAACTGTGGATAATTGGAATAAAATTAAACCCGGACGGATATATCTGGTTTTATTAAATGAAAACAGTTAACGTTCAATTGAGACTGAAGTATTTTCCACTCGTAATTGAATGAGCTGCGCATAAATTATAATCGAATCGTTGGCTACGGGATTTCACTTTGTAAAATTGCAATTTTCCAAATTTAAGCGCGCGCGTCTGCTTTGTTATCATTCGCCAGATTTGCAGTTCATTTCGCTTCTTTTTCAAGCACTTGCCGAAAATTCCTGCAATCGATATACGTAATTGAATAATTCATTAAAACCGAATTCATTAGAAATGGAAATTTTTTAATCGAATCGCAAACACTTCGTGACTCGATGGATTTTTTGTCCATATACAAAAGCTCCCTGTTTGTAGCAATGGCAAAGTTTTTCAGTTTCTCTCCTTTCATGACTCATTACCTCTTGCTTTCTTTCAGATACCAATTCAATGTGTTTTAATCGAAAGATTCCAAACTCCGAAAGGCCCGGCGAAATCGTTATTCATTACATCGGCGATATTTTTATTGTCGCCTTCGCTCGTTTTTTCAATATTATTCTGCCAGTATTTTAATCGAACATTTAAATTATACGAAAACTCAGAACAGAAAAGCGAGTGGATTAAAAACTTGCGAGAAAATGAAAAAGGAGGATATTTCGTTGCGATGGCAATGTTTGTCGAGCAATTCCGAATGCAAAATTTAATCTTTTTATAAGCATAAAGCCGATTCTTTTGTCACGCGATTCAGCAGGTCCAACGCAAATGGAGTTGTTTGAAATAATGCGCCTCGATAACTTTGAAGCATGGCATAATTTTCCCAACATTTCTCCCGCATTTTTTCCACGTTAACAATTGTTATTGCAAGCCACCAGTAATAAACATCCATTATCGAAAAAACTTGTCCCTTCGCGAAAACATTGCAATCTGTAAACATCGCGATACCTTCCGCACAGGAATTTTGTTATTCGCAAATAAAACGTCGAGCGATTACTGAAAAAATAAACAGCAGAAGGGTCTCATCTTACGACACTTTGGTTAATTTAACACGTTTTTAGTGTTTCATTTTTTATTTCAGACATTAAGAACGTCTCAAAATGATCAAAGTGTCTTAAAAACCTCATACATTAATTCATTAAGTTATGGATTAGAACTCTGCAAATTTTAAATGCAGTCGACAGTCTGTGATTGGAGTTATTGCTAGTGAAAGTTGCATGTAAATACATTTGTGGTATAGCAAATTCGTTGTAGAATAGCACATTTTATAGGATTCTTTTTTTTACCAACGAAACGATTAGTAAGAAAAACGAATATAATTTACACTGCAGCACTGTCCATTGAGTTTCAGGATAATTTACTGTATAATTTAGTAGAAATTACAAATTATAGGGAAGAGTGACCAACAATGAGAATTTAGTAGAAATTACAAATTATAGGGAAGAGTGACCAACAATGAGACGGCTTTAACGGCGAGGCAATTGCAATAATTGAAAACCACTGCTTCGAAAAATCTAAAACAATTAGACAAATGATAATTCAAGATAGTTCATCATGAAATGTTCACGGTGAAATTATTATCACGGTGAATATATTTCAACGGTTTATAAAATACTTATGCCATCATTTTAGGTTAAGAGTGTAAGTGTCCAACAGTGAGAAACAAACTATTTTATGTCAATGGATTAACAATATAATAGAGAAATTAAATACTGTATAACAAAAAATAGGATAGTCTGTACAGTTGTTGGCCACCGTAAAGTGATTGGCCCTCTGAACCTAAATAATCATATAGTAATAAAAAAAACTATAGTAAAAGTCAAAAGAAATATTGTATATTATAATACCATCTATAATTTACATTCCACAACAGATTAGAATGATGCTCTATTGTTTATTAACGATAAATAAGCATTCAAATGTGTTGCTGTCAGGAGAAGCTGACTAGTGAACACATTTAAATGTGTATTTATCGTTAATAAACAATAGAGCATCATTTTAATCTGTCGTGGAATGTAAATTATAGATGGTATTATAATATACAATATTTCTTTTGACTTTTATGATAGTTCTTTTATTACTATATGATTAATTAAGATCACAGGGCCAATCACTATACGGTGGCCAACAACTGTACAGATTACCCTACTCGATGTTTACTATTTTGGAAGATTATTTTAAACAATATGATTTTCTAATTTTACTATATTTTATTGAATCTACTACATAAATCTCTAAAAAAAATCTTTAGAAACTTATTCATTTTAATAATTTGAAGTTATAAAATACTTTACAAAATATTTTTACAATAAAAAAGCCAATGTTTCATTGTTGGATCCTGGTTTCAACAACACTGCAAAAACTACCGTTTTATTTTGTCTCAATTTTAAAACACTAAATAGTGTTTCACATGTTAAAAAGATAGGTTAAAATTTTCAAACATCACTTAAACACGTTTTAAAAATTGGTACAAAATGTTTTATATTAAAACACTATTTTTTGCAGTTCAACAAAACAGTTCATTAATGAGCTGTTTTGTAAGGTTAGAATAATAGTATATTATGCACCGTATTATGAGGTGCATACGGTATTTTATATCACCGGTGCTTTTAAAACACAGTTTGAGCTCCTGAGAGAAAGAGGGAGAAAAACGAAATTTTATTCCCGCGAGAGAGTAAAACGCAATCAGAGGGAGTAAAGCGAAGCTTTACTTCCGAGTGCACCTGTGACATAAAGTTCTTATTATTATAAAAAGTTCTTATTATTATAAAAAATCTTATTATTATAAAAAGTTTATTAGAAAATAACATTCGAATTTAATAGTTGATTGTTGAACAAAATTACTCATAACAAAGAATATGACACTTTGTTTTTGCAGTGTATGCTGTCACGGTCTGTGAGTTACTGGTACAATCTGTGATTGAGTCGAAGAGTTATAATAATTGCGTAATTATGTTTATAATAATTGAGTAGCAAAAACTGAATTACAGAATGAGTGCCCGTTTCTGGAACGCGGCCCATTTAAGTGTTCGGTATTTCCCCACTTTTGGTGTCCACCCCTACGGTGGACCCAAAGGTGGAAATGCTGAATTCGATTATTTGCACGTGGAAAATAGAAGTGCTGTTTCGTGCAATTTCGGAAACCCAGCGAAAACCTTGAGACGTTGCATTTCGGCCGGATGCGAATTCGAGTCATCCGGTGTTTGATTATATTAAAATGAACATTCTTTTATTTGAGAAATATCATCCGAACAGGATATTTCTCGAATTTCTATAGTAATATGATATTTTAATAATTTTATATTGTTTATTTAGTTTGTTATGTCTGAAGGTCCCCCGGACATGAAAATGCAAATTTTTTTGAGGTAAGAAAAGTGTCTTACTGTTGGTCACTCTTTCTTACGTTAAAAATTATCCATAAATAGGTCATATCGTCGGTCTTTACACGAAATCGATATAGTGCATAAAAATTGTTTTCATATCAATAGAAACTTTTTCAAAACAAATGATTTTTTTAACTTTTTTTGAACATTAGATTTGAGCACATTAAGAAGTAGCTTACTAATATGGATTTAACTGTGTTTAGTAAAATTTGTTCGAAAAGTGAAGATTTATCACGAAAAAATTATTATAAAGTATAACACCCTAATAGTACGCCTCTTCATGATAGAAATACCTTAAGGTGAGAGACTTTTTTGTAGTGATGTTTTTACTCTCAATTGAAAAGCGGAGAGATGCTTCGACGAGGTTATAAACATTTCCCAGTTCGAAGTTTAGAGAATAATTTGTTCGTTATGAGAAAATTTTCTTACTAACGATGGAAGACTGGAGTTCAGGAGACTGACTATATCAGGCAGGGAAGGAATATCATTATTCTATGATTAATGTAAAATTTATCATCGATTATTATCAGAATAATCCACGGGCGGTAAGCAGATCAATTCTGGATGCAGCGTTAACTGTCAGACGTAATGCGAGCGAATATTAATAATGGACTGATTCGTTCGACACATTTACGAACAAAATATAATTGTCATTTTAAACCGGCGAAACCGTTGGTAAAATTATTTATCTCGCTTGATAAGACGATTATGCGGAAAATTGGCTGCAATTTTTGCGTCGCCGCCAAAAACGTCGACATATACTACTGGCTGATTAATTGATCGGAATTGAATTTTTAAAGGAGGTAATTTCATTTTCGCGGATTATAAACCGAAGCGCGGATTTCGGAGATAAAATTCGACAAGCTCCGAGGTGCTAAAAGGCGGCGAGCGCGGTCGCCGTTTTTCGACTCGCTGCAATGGAAATAGGGCGGCTGTGCGCTCGGGCTACGAGTATTGCTTATTCGAAAAAATTAATTAAAATAAAAACGCAGCCGTGAAAGATTCCGGCACGAAAGGCGGCGTACTTGCGCTTGATAGAATTTTTCATGAACCGAACTTGACTGAAATTTAATCCACTTATGAGAAAACATTCTCCGCCGACGGTCTGTAATGACGCTGTGGCGTAAAAACGAAAATTACGATTAATTTATAAAAGTGAATTGGATTGACGTCAGTTTCACCGCTGCCGATGGGTTTCGATTCGCAGCGCAATTTTCAATCGTTCGGCAATCGCGTAATTTATTAACATTGGCAGAAAAACAGTCGAGCGCGTTTATCTGTCTCGATCAATTTGATTATTTATCAATAAAGACATTCATCAATTACGGTTTGCACGAGTTTCGGAGCTTCCATTAATAACTTTCAACGGGATTTTCATGTATCATTTCGGATGTAAAAAATACTCTGCTAACTTGTGATTTCTCGCGGTTCAAATGGCTCGCTGAATAAAACATCCAGACGAAGTAAGATTTTCCATTGCGCCCTGTTTATTTATTTAGTCGATCCATTTCAATCATAACGATCGGAACTGTAAATTAAATGATTTATTCGTCTTCACTCGCGATGCCTTTCCGCTGAGAAATTGAAGCTGCTGCTTAAGTTGGTATCGCTTACGTCTGGAAAAAAGCCATTCATTTAGGCTAATGAAAAACGCTTGACTCGGGCTATTTTTCTTCTGTGTAAATTTAGAAAACTGTGCGCCGGCTACAGGCCGTGCAAATTATACGATTGTTATACAACTCATCCGCGATGGTAGATTAGATTAGCAAAACGTTCTCAAATAAATTGAGAATTACAAAGTTGCCAACTCTTTAGAAATTTAAGGACGAATATCTTGAAATAGAAGCGAAGTTTCGAGTTATTACACCTATTCAAGTCACTCAACTTTACAGCTGAATTGCACTTGACCCGTGCAATTTTCTGGAAATTGTATTATTATGTAAAAAGAATGATGTCGACATAATGGAAAAAGTGATTTTAACAAGCTTTATGTGGATCGTAAGAGCGGCGCTGTTTATAATGTCACTTTTATCCCAGCCAATTTGCATCGATATTAAAATAATGTTTTTTATAAAAAACATCATCTCGTCACGACTTCTGCGAATGAGCCGTACGAAATACAATTGAGAGCACTCGTTCGATTGCACCAGCCCGATCTTGACTGCGTGATAAAAATCGCCAGATTGTATCGAAGATTGCGAAATCTATTTTATGCTCCAGCAAACTATGGCTTGATTGGAAACACATGCACAACGTAATTAGGCGCTGGGCTGAATTTGTACGCCCGAAAGATTACACATAACACATTTTAATCGACGAGTTACGCGCTGCTCGGTCTAATCATGCTGTTGTCAATTAACTGGCCTTTTTATTCGGTTTTGACAACATTCGTAGTGAATTAAATTTGCATTAATTCGTTACAAGTGATTATTTCATTTACGCAAACAGAAATGTCAATACATCCCATCATCAATATTTCCCTACAAAGTGATCGGTTTCAACTAACGCAATGTTAGAGTTTCCGAATGTTTTGACTGAAATTCATTGATATGTGTCTAAAATATCTTCTATTGGTTATTTTGACACATACACATTTTATATACACATCAAAATATGTGTATAAAAAATCAGACATATTTTTTCTACATGTGTACACTATAAAAATAACTGTCTTTTTTCAAACACTTTTAATGAAAAAGACAATAAAAAGTGTCTAAAAACAAGCCATCTTTGAAAAAACACCTTTTTGTGTCTGTTTATAAAATATGTTATTTTATTAATAACATAAATAACATATTTTATGTTGTATTAAAGTGGAAGGGAAATTTATTTATTTACTGGGTTACATTCGATCATATTCATTTATAAGTATTTGTTATTAATTTGATTAAATCAAAACTCTGAGTTTAAGAAAAATCAACACAGTGCAGAATTCACAAAGGACCTTTAGTTATTAGTCGCGAATTTGGTTTATTTTCAAATAAAAAAGATCTGACCATAAATTATATGAGTTTTTATTTGAGTATCCTATTTCAATAAATTGCATTATTATTTTTTGTTATTGTTGAAATTTGAACAATTCATCAATATATCATCGTTAGTTGATTAACCAAAAATGTATTGGATTTCGGTTTATCGCGATTTTATTAGTGAATACTGAATTTTTGTCTTTGATTTTAGTTAACAATGTATTTTGTATCAAAAATCAGTTCTTCGTATGAATGAAAATTGTATGTCAAAAAAATATATAAAACAATTTTAAAAACATATTCATTTAACTTACTGTAATGCACTAAAAAATGAAAAATAAATTTGTTAAAATATGAATTAATTTTGGAGAAAATATTCAAAACTGTTAAATAAAAGCGTGGGGTGATTTTTTACACATACAAACATTCAAAGACAAACAAACGTTAAAAAAGTACCTTTTTTCTATGTAAAAAAATGTATACGTTAAGAAATATTCAAAATTTCACTGTAAAAAATGGCCTAATTGAATCAGTCCTAATTGAACTGAATGTAAGACTGGGACAAGTCATTTTTTACAGTGTTGCTTTTGTCGTTTTATTTGTGATTTATAAAGAAAACGACTATCAAATGTCGGAAGAAAATAAATTTTGAATGAACATGGATCTTTGGCAAACAGAAGTCGTTGTTTGTGCAAGAAAATTTTTTATTTATCTTGGTGATATTATTGATAAGCCTGTCGAATCGGAAATTTATTGAAACAAAATACATTGTAAAATATGAACATCCAGTTCAGAGCATCCTAGAAGACAAATATTTATTAAATTCTATCAATGCCAAATCAGTCTCGAAAATTTGCTGAAATTCTCGCTAATAACAAATACTTGAAAATCAATATGTATCGATTGAGTCTACGGTATATATGTATAGTAATAACAATCATCCAAAGCCTCAAACATTGTCAGCTATTTTTCAAGAGTCGGCATTACAACGCAAAAAGCATATGAATCCTGAAGCAAGAAACAAAGGCAACAAATCGATTAGTTTCGAATCGTTTATAAATCAGTTAGAAAGTTCATTTCAAATCAGCGACTTGCAGCTGTTAAATCGGAATCAATGGACATCGAGCACGAAACGCTAATTCGGAAAACAGTGCGTGCGAGAAGTGAAATAATTTATAATATGTCATGTGTTACGCGCATTAATGCTAATAATTACACCGGCGACACGTTGGTATTTAAAGGTTCCATATAAATTCGCGTCACGTGGAGTCGAAAAACTTTAGTCCAACTGCTAGTTAAAGTGGGCAATTATAATTGTCTAATTATGCAAATTGAGTGTCACAAGCAAATATAATCGATAATTTATAATTTATAATTCAATAACTCTGGTGCGTAACTTAAAATAGAAATAAGCACGTTGCTATAATTGCCGGCAGCTGCGACTGATCAGTTATTAAAACAATGAAATCAAGAGAAATTGCACGGGCTGTTTTTGCCAGAATGAAGATAACCACGAAAAAGTTATAATGCGCAATCGATATTTCAGGCATGTGCGGGATATGCCGGACTAATGTGAAGAAAGTGTATATGAGGGATTATGTTATGCGGAATGATTATCTTCCCTGATTGCGTAATCGTATACATTTATTAGCAAAGCACATTTCCTGGGGTTTGTCGCAAACGAAAAACACTTGACCCGCGTTTCCCGAAACCCCGCGTCGTTTTCTAGTCTATTAACTCATCCATAAAAAAGATAGGCAAGCAGAGTCGAAAATAAACAATCGCGTTTTAATTCGACGAATAAACACTGAATTGATGAGTAATACAATGGAACAATGTTGGATTAGTGCTTCATCCGGCAATTCCAATATTTCGATCTCCTCATAACCAAACTAGAACATCGAGAGTAAATAAAGACAGTCGTGGGGTCATTCCAACACCCTCCATCACGACGAAATCCCTATCTGGCTGGTTTACTCTTAGCCGGGCGAATAAACTTTTATTATGTTTGTTTATATTGGCTTCGTTTTTCGATCGTTTCGTGCGATTTCACGTAAAACCGCTTAGAGTCGGTTTTCCGACAACAGGTGCCGTGTCGCGTGTTGTTTCTCGAAACTTTCTTGGGACCAACGATAATATTTGATGTGAACTACGAAGTTTAATCTTCGGTTAATACTGCGGATGAAGTCGCCGGAGCTCTGTCCATTAACTTTATCTATCTGGCCACGAAATAACTTATTCGAAGGGTCGTGCTCGATATCGGCGGTTTCAATTGTATGGTGTAGTGCGGTTATGAACCGACTTCCTCCGCTGATGTAGTTAAATAAACGTTGTTATCCGCCACTGAATGTCCGCTCTACATGAAAACATACGTGCACAGTGTCAATAATGTTTTAAATGATTAAGTAGGTGTTTCAACTTGTGCAACAGCGATAGCGGTTATCCGTAGCAAAAATTTAATTGGGGTATCAATTTCAATCGAAAGCCAAGCATGAAATTGCAATTTAAAAATAATGACTCAATGAAAACCAGTTTCAACCGAAACATTTGCGTTTTGTACGAATGCAGTAGAAAAACAGTAGTTATGATCAGACATGTGTGCAGATGTTGTAATTATTATTATTATGTATTTGTCCATCAAACGTGAGTTTGAATGGACACTCCAGTGGAGTATATAGCGGCGAGGCTTCTGACTCCCCGTTTCTTTGATGAATGTTTTTTTACGTTGCGGTTTATC
>JABFPD010000508.1:0-11252 GCA_022817545.1 Cremastobaeus sp. ZL-2020 | reverse complement strand
ACAGAATGTATTTGTCGTCAAACGAACATAATAAATGTTGGTTAAATATTGAATCCTTTTAGTTTAATGATAAAAGAAATTGGAGAAATATTTTTTATGAAAATAGAAGTTTTGAGAAACAATGTGGCGACCAAAATATTTCGCAATTTAAAGAAATAAACTATATTACATACGATTTTAATGCAGTTTTTGAATGATTAAAATGAGTAGGGGGCGAGCGGGCAATATGGGCCGTCTAATGCGAGCCACCGATTTTTTACAAGGAAAATGAACGTTTATAAGAAAGTGTCTTCGTGATATTGAATTTTAAAGTGAAAATTAAGAATTTCGCATACACGGAAAAAAATTTTAGGTGATTCTAACTTGGATCTTCGAGGAGAATTCACCCAACCTTTGAGTATGGAATAATTAGTCAAAATTCAAAGCTTTATTCTACAAAATCCGTATTACTATCACTTATTTATGATGTAGCACTGAAAACATTTAACTACAAATTCATAAAAACTCAAGTGAATATTTCTAAATACTTATAGAAACCACACTCGATCGCCACCGACTTTAGTTTACTCGGGAGCTGAGTGATTATCCCTCAGGTCTTGAGTAAACGAGTAGCATATGATAAACGCTCACAATTTATGGCGCGTAAGCTTGAAATTTGAAATATGTTTTTTATTGCAAGTAACACATTGTATGTTCTAACAGTTTAGGTATAATAATAAAAATAATTTTAATATCAAATTTTTTTAAATAAATTGATTTTAATGCAATTCATACAAAATATTGATTGAAATTAATTAAATATGTGTTAACCAAAAAAAATACACCCACAAAAGAAGAATTGCTAAGACCAGTGACAAGTTTTGCCAACACGATTTATGTCTATATTTAAAGAAATTTCCGAACAAAAGGGTTAAAAACATATTGAATAACGTGGCACAACACCAATGAGCACTTTACACAAAACTACTAATCAGTCGTGTTGGCATAACTTGTCACTGGTCTTAGCGATTCTCCCTGTACCAAAACGAATTTTATTAGCCATCATATATAGTCAATATATTCTTATTGTAATAATATACATATTAGAATATGTGTCCAATGTATTGTGCACATATGACACGTATATTGAAAATAAATTATGTTAAAAATAATATATCGTCAATATATTATTTATATTTGGACAAAATATATCCTTTTTACTAGGAATTCTTTAAAAAAACATAATTGAATATATAAGTATTTGAAAAATTATAAATTGTCTGAAGATATAATAATTTAATATTTAATTAGAGAACAACGGTGTCTATAAAAAATCATATCAAAGAATCAAAAATTGTATCATTATATATATTATTTTTTTCTATTTATTTATTTAATTAACAGACGATTGCCCAATTTACCCACTTTCAATCAATTTGTTATATGAAAAAGGCAAATGAAATTAGAATAAATATTTCTTTTATTGTTGTTTATAACATGAAATAACTTAAACGTCGTATCTTGTAGCTATTAACGTTTCGCCTCTTTTTGTAACTAGTGTACACGGTGGAAGTTTTGGTAATCGATGAAAATTAATTATTTTATCAGGCTTTCCTGACATAGTTGTAATATTGTATGCTTGAAAGTATTTATTATAAAAATTAGTCACAAACTCTTCTACGTGTAAGAAGACATGGCCTTCCTTATGAAAAATCATTTTAACACGACCAAATTGAGGACCATTCTCATCGATTCCAATTACAAGTATTGTTTGACTGGCAAAAGTTTTGCCCAAATGATTAACATTTTTTAAAGTTTGAACAGGCTCACTTGAACAAAACTGTGGCACCAATTTTTGCATTTGCAAATTTGCATTTTTATTAATAATTGGTCCCAATTGTAAGTTACTTTCGGCAACAGGAAAATATTCGGATATAAAACACTGTTGAAGCTCATGCCTAATTGCTATTGACAAAGGTAGTTGTTTGTTTGAAGTAGTGCCTAATGAAAATTCTTTTAATTGTTTATTTTTTCTCTCAAATTTCATGCAAGAGTAATGTACAACAGGACCATTCATTAAAATAGCACGTGGATAGTGAACCCATATGTGCATCTTAGGTTTTAAATCACCGTAGAGTTTCACATATAGAAAATTGTACTTTTGTATTAACATTTCAAGTCTAATAATTGCATTCATATCCATGTTTGGAGAACATAAAATTCCAATAATTTTTCTAAAATAGCGGTACAATTTCCAAGGTTCATTATCGTCGGGAATTAAGTCACCAATTATCAATATCAAGAACCTAGCCAAACAAAGCATTTCAGATGCTGATTGTTTTATTTTAAGTTTATCTTTACCTTTTTTGCTAATACCATATGCTATTGGCATGGGTACATTTTTTAAATCATTCTCATTGTAAGGAAAAGTTTTAATTCGGTGATTAATCAAAGGTAAAGAAACTAATTTTTTTTCAATCAAACTTTGCAATACTTTACTGATTGTGTATGATGCTATCCCCTCGTATACATCGTGCATAACGTCCACGGCGATGTTCTCGCAAACATGGAAATTTTTTATTTGATTGAAATAACACGTTTCATAAATTCCCATTTTACGAGGGTCGTTTTGCAAGATGTCATTTTCATAAGACTCCGCAGTTCGCACTAAATTATTACATTCTTTTGTCATTTTTTTACATTGAGAACTTGATGCTGCACAAATTCGACAATAATAATGTGCGTTGAAGCTTTTAGCAAAACCACAAATGCAGTTTAACCCCAAATTGTCTCCAAGGATCATCACGCACTGAAAGTATAATGTCACTTCTTCACCTTCGATATTAACTTTTAAGTCATTTATGGAAAGATCATTCAAATCTTCAACGGTTTTATAAAAAATTCGATCATTTCCGAATTCTTTTAAATACTTTGCATGGCAAATTACAGAAACGAAAATGTTTTGCATTTTTGCTGTAAGATGTTGAGGTAAACATCCAAGTGAAACATATGTACCACCCATCTTTTCTTCCCCACTGTGACTGCTTAAAGGGTTCCTTGTTTGGAACTCATCAAAGTATACATAAAGAGGATAAATTGTTTTACCGCTGGTATTATACTTCTCTTTCCATAATTTGCCTTGCATTACATTGGTTAATGACTCTTGTACAGATAAATTGGAAACAAATTCCTGTATTTGTTTATAAACACCCGGTGTTGCAAATACTTTTTCGAGCGTTCTTCGAAGTGGTACATAAGCCGCATATATACGTTTTTGAATGCTTATTGTTTTATTGTTTTTTTTTTGTAATTTGAGCAAAATATAACACTTTGAAAAAAAAATTTGTTTTTCACTAAAAAATTTTTGTCTAAAACTCAAAATATCTTTTTGAAAAATTGAAAATTCAAAAATCGGCTCTGACATAAGATAACTAAAAGTATGTAGTTGAAGGCAATTCACTCAAATTCGGTTTCTGTTTTGATTTCAGATGCCAATCCTGCTAACCATGAGGCCATGTTTTTTTTTGCCGAGCTGACTGTGGCGCCATCTTTTATCAAGATAATATTACTTTTAATTAATGAAACATTGAAATTTGATAAGTTTAGAGTACCCTCAATAAACCCTTTTTTACTAGAAGTTCGTATCTTTTTTTCCCTTCGTTCAATCCACAGTTGAAAATGACCTATTTTTTTGGGCTTGTAATGTGAGGTAACCCCTTAAACACGGCGAGAAAAGTTACAGTAAACATTACAAAAAAGATAAATAAAATTACTATACTGTTTAGTAGACTGGCGCCAAACGCTATCTTTAACGTAATCTGCCATTTATTCCATTAAACGTTACTGTAAAGTTTCTTAAAATTTTACTATACTTATGGTAAATTTTAATGGAATAAATCATAGACGGCGTTAATAAATTTTTTTGTCGCCAGATTACATACAGTATAGTAATTTTAATAATACTTTTTTTGCCGTGAAAGGATCAAAGAAATTTACCCACTTTTGCCCCAGAATCTTCACTGTAAAAACTAGGCTTCAAAAACATTCTGTAGAGAACACTTTAAACGTTCTATTTGTGTTTATCGTTCTGTATAGAACATTTCAATCACTTATAACGTTTTAAACGTTCCACTCAGAACAATGTTGAAGCCAAGTTTTTATAATGCTATTCTTAATTTTTATTTAGATTTTATTTTATATTGAAAAATGTTAAAAATTTGGAATGAAAAACTCAAAAGTTTTATATTTCATAAAAAAAAATGTGAAATCATTCAATGAAATAAGATAAAACAGTTCTTTATCAATTACAAATTGAAAAAATTATTAATAATATTTAGATTTTATTTTCCATTGAAAAATGTGTATAAAGCATAATTTTGACCTTACTCGACCGTATTAACTTAAATTGTTATTAATTCAAAAAATTTAATGCAGGTTATAAAGCACTAGTACATAATTATATATTATGCAAATAGATAATTTTATTTTATTTTATAAACTCGTTCGTTCACCATGTCCATTATAATGGACACGTCATAATTTATTTTATTCCATAATTTATTAATTAATGTAATTAAAAATAAAATTTTCAATGATAATTGTTGTTTTCGTAGGTATACTTTAATAATTTATATAAAGACAAATGACAAAATCCAAATCATTTATTGAAAAATGATTTAAAAAATTTATTTCTTAACTTGGAAAAATGCAGATTGGGGTGAAAAAACGATAAAAAATAAAAAACTAAAAATCGTGACTGAAAGGATTAAGTATTATAATATACCCAGATAAATTCAGATAATTTTATATTATGTTAGCTATGTAAGTTTGCTGGTAACCGATAGATAATCAATTGGCTGTAATCTGGAAGGTACTTGATCGTTAATCTCTTATACTTACTATTAATTTATTTATCGTCATAAATTAAACGCCGAGTTGGCATAATTATATTTTAATTCTTTCGTGATATAATACGAATAGATAATTAGATGTTAAAACCATGCTACATTACTAAATCACACAAATTTTTAATTTGAATATATTATTAACAACTTATAAAAGTGAAATTGAAGCAAATATATGAATTTCTTAAAATTCATCGCATAGAATAAATTTTAAGTTTATCCTTGTATACATTTATACTGGATTTCAGCGATACTTCTTATCCTTAAATTGATTCAAGGTGAAAATCACGAATCATTCATCATTGCACACTATTATAAGCAAATTTTTTTGTCATTTATTGAAGAATAATGATTTTTTGATTTTGAGATGGAATATATTCTCAAAAAAAATTTTTTGCCTTTATCTAAAAATTATATTCCAATGTGCTTAACATTTACAAGCTTGCATATACGAAGTATTTCTTGTTTTTTTTTTATTTGTAATTAAGGCCAATATAGAAACGTTATTCAAGTGTAACTTTTAAAATATATTGTCTAGACGTAAAAAATATATTTGCACCAAAAACATAGATTTTCCAACTCGCAACCAGGAGTCAACTGTGTTTTAAGTTTCTAATCGTAATAACCTCGAGAACAAAGCCTCACTTTGCTCTCTTGGTGCATAATATACTATTTTGTGATAAAGATGGCAATTGAGCTTCGCATTGTTCACTACTATACTTTTTGATATACTATATATAACTATTGATTTCACAATTATAAATAGACCAAATTATAAGTTCTTATATCCTTCTGTTTTAAACTTAATTAATTTCTAACCCCGGAACACTGAACTTAAATTTATTTGCAGTGCCCGTTTGGTCTGGCGTTAATGTAGCCGGTGTGAGGCTGCGCGACATAAACAAACACGTGGGTACAAAAGATGACACTGAACAGTGGAATGAGATCCACAAACAAGTAGTGGAGAGCGCGTACCAGGTGATTAAACTCAAGGGATACACTTCTTGGGCGATCGGGCTCAGCATTTCCAGTTTGGCCTCTTCTATACTCCGCAATACTAATCAAATCCACGCTGTATGCACCATGATAAAGGTGCGTATATGTGAAGCATGGCAAATTTTAATTAGAGTTAATCATTACACTTTGATTTGAATCTCTCCAAAAATATTCTCAACCTTTACTTCATTCAATTTAAATTGACTCTATTCATATTATAATTATTTAGTAGATGAGTATCAAGAAATAAATATTTAGTATTGTGAGTATATTGGAAATTGTTTTTTCAGGGATACCATGGGCTTGATAAAGAAGTATTCCTTTCCTTGCCATGTGCTTTAGGCGAAGAGGGCATAACTTATGTAGTTAATCAACAGCTTAAAGAAGATGAACTCTCCATGTTGAGCAAATCAGTAACCACAATAGCAGAGGTTCAAGAAGGCCTGAAGTTTTAACGATAGCATTTCTTAGTTTTGCCCTGCTAATTTCACTTTAATTAATCTATTTACTTCAAGTAAATGTCAAACGTAGCCAAATAATGATGAAATCTGTAGTTCCTGTAATACACCACTCGCTTTAATATATGGTTTGTGTTTATACGTGTGTGTGTGTGTGATGAAATAATTTTTTGATTAAGCTACGTTTTATTCATGCATTATGTCCACGGAACGCAGAGAATGAACATTCGATAACGACACCTTTGGACAACCAAATATCTCGGCTATTTAAAGATTCAGTATTAATTAGACTTTTCTATGCCAATAAGTAAGTTGTTGAAAGTTGATGCATTTACAAAATGTACTTCACGTGTACTTTTAATACATCGGCGCTATGCACAATATTGATGTATGCATGCTGTAACAGTATTTTATTAATAAAATGTATCTCGAGCAAATAAAAAAATTCACTGTCTCATTATGACTTGTCAATGTTTTATTTTTCAAGATTATATTGTTCTTGTATGACATATATGTAAAATTATGTTCTGAAGATTCTGGAGGAAAGAGGTGCAATTGCTTGTCAACGCAGAGGGATTAAAAGGAGACATTATCTCATGCACATGTAACGAAGAAAATATTACACAATGGCTGCATTTCGTACGTTTCATTTCATTATATTAAATAACTCATTTACACATTTGTATTAAAAATTCGTTTGCCTGTTTGGTGCAGTTTAGCGTAACCATAGCGACTATATAGTACCTTTTTACCTTTCATTTGACAGCTTGACACTTTTTTAAAATAGGTTTTTATTAACATAAAATGAAATAGCTCCTTTTTGATATTAATTTTCCGTCAATAATAAAATGGTAGGTTTCAACCAAATTTTGAAAGTAAACAATAAATTAGTGCCGTATCTGAGATCTCTTAGTTATAGAAGTTTGTGCTCTTCATTCTCATGTACAACAAACAATACTGAAAAGTAAGACTATTTTTTCAAAACACAGTAATATTTAATAATATCAAATACAAATCTAATCATCACATCTTTTAATATTGTTTGGATCAATTTTTTTAATCGATCGAACTTTTCATTTAATCAATTTGAGTTAATTTGAGTATTTGGAATGTTATCTGTCAAGCATATCTCCGGAGATAAATTCTGATCAGGTCGATTAGTTGATATTTTACTGAATATAATTTATTTAAAACCTATTTTTCAGTAAATCTTGTATTAGTCAAAAAGATGAATGGCTTCAAATACGGTGTTCACAATCTAAACCCACGTGTAAGGTAACTGTCGTAGGTGCTGGGACCGTTGGAATATCTGTCGTGAATAATATTTTATTGAAAGTAATTAAAGCGAAAAATTTAAATAATAATAAATAGTAAAAAAATCATATAAGGAATAACTCTTATCATGTATATAATTATGTTTCTTAAACTTTAACTAAATTATCAATTTCGTTTTTACTATGAAAATGTATAAAAATAATAACAAATACAAAAAAAATTATAATAGAAACTTAGTAGACATATAGTTTTATATGATCGAGATGCTCAAAAACTAAACGGAGAAGCTTTGGAGTATTTGCATTCCTCAATATTTCTCGATGGCTGCAAGGTCGAAGCCAGCACAGGTAATGAGAATTTGCCTTTCGTCGATAAAGTAGATACTGATTCCATTCTGATTGTTATTTATTTGTTGAGAATGATTATTCAAATTGATTAACATTCGTTTTTTTATAGATATATCCACTTCATGCAATTCGGACATCGTTGTCGTTTGTGCGGGAGCAAGGCAAAAAGAAAAAGAAACTAGATTAGATCTCACTCAAAGAAACACGGATATTTTTAAAGAAATAATACCCATGCTATATTCAGTTAATCCAGAGGCAATCTTTCTTATTGTTTCCAACCCAGGTGACAACTAAAGGAAAATGTGAAATAAAGTGATAGATTTTTATTTTTTAATAATATACCGTAATATAATTTTGTTAAAGATCTAATCGATTCTTTTTCAATTTTTAAATATTTTTTGAAATGTCCTAAATGATTGGAATAAAATGATTTATTGCATATTTATTATATTATCATTGCTTTCACAGTCGATATCTTATCATGGGTCACGTGGAAGCTTACCGGTTTACCCGTTCACAAGGTGATCGGTACTGGAACATACGTTGACACCGCTAGATTCATATACCATCTAAGTCATGCAATAAACTGTGATCCACATGATATATGGACTATGATATTAGGAGAACATGGAGAAAGCCAAGGTATTTTCATTGTCCATTTTTCTTTAGTTGCTGAAAAAGTGAAAAATATTCCTTTTGGTATGTTTGATATATGAAAAAGCTGTAATGCAAAATGCAAAATCATAGTCCCAAATCCATCCAGTAGAAACAGGATAAAATTAATTACAATAAAATCATAATAATTACATCTATGTAAAATTATAATATTCATTTCGATTCACGTAGCTCGAGAACAAAAAACGCAATCAAATCTTTCTTTGTTAGAAAAATTCTTTGTAGAAAAAAATAGAAAAAATATAACTTTATGTAATGTTTTCTTTTGATAATAAATTTATTGTTTTTAATGGACAGTATTTTAATTTGCAAAAGACTTATTGTAATTAATTACGATAATAATAATATATTCAATAGAACTTTTTTTCTCCGAGTGGAATGTGTAAAATTACATGATAAAAAAATCAATCTAAGAATTGCTAAATAATCAATTTACGTTATTTTACAGTCCCGATTTGGTCAGCAACTTTTGATAAGACCACGTTAATTCGCAACCGATTCCCCAACTGTGGATTATGTCCTGACGATACTTTCAAACAAATAATGGACGATGTTAAAAAAGCGTAAAAAAGTTTTCTTTATTCTTTCAACATACATTTGTTTTTATTATAACGTCATTTATTTTGGCTGAAATGACAATTATTTTGATTTAGAGGACAGCAAGTAAGATGCTTAAAAGGATACACTAATACAACTGTTGGATTATGCGTAGCTGACATCCTAGAAAGTCTGATTTTTAATAGTTACAAAATAAGACCAATGTCAACTTTGGCACAAGTAAGTGCTACCAAAAAATATCTAATTATGATAATTTATTTCACATAAATCATACTCTATCTACAGTACGCTGAGAGACATAAGAAAGTATAACTTTTCGTGTCCAACTGGAGATGAATATATATATAATTATACCCAATTTACAACGTAATGTTTCGATGTAAACCTGGTACAAGCTGTTGTCGCTGTAAAAATCATGTAAATTTACGCAGGTTTACAGTGCTAATTGGACGGATTTAACATGATTTTACACTGAAAAATTCAAACTTAAATTACTCCGTGAATCTACAAACAAAATTCACACCAAAATTACACGAAATATTTAGAATTTATGCTTTGAAATTACCAACATTGAGGGGATTTCCTCAAAATGGCTAATATCTACAATTTTGAATGAATCCATATAAATTTTTGTAAACGGAAAAAAATGTTATAAGGGTAGTACAAGCATATGTATAAATATACTTGAGTATATTTATTATTATTATTATTATAAAAAAACGATATTTTTTTCCATGTAAAATAATAGCTCTTCATATTCTCATAAATGACAAAAAAGTTTTTTTAATTTATCAATAAGCACCAATTTTATAAACAAAAAACTATCAAAAAAGGGAATTTTTATAACAATATTCTAAAGTCAATTTTGAACGTTTTGAAAAAAATGTTGAAAATCAATATTTGAAATGCAATCATAATGTTTTAGGGTCAGTATGGAATTCAACACGAAGTATTTCTTTCTCTTCCATGTCATGTAGATAAAGGTGGCTTGAACAAAATTTACAAAATAGCATTGGACAATTATGAAATTCAGCAATTACAAGCTTCTGCTGATCTATTACAACAAACTCAATGTTGTATAAAATTATAATAAAATTGTAACTCAAAAATTCTAATCTACTTATTGAATTTTTTGTTATAGATTCAAAATTACCTCTAAATGCATGTTTCTTACGTAAAACCTTGAAAAGGGGAGACACGTATTTTGATAAACCTTTCTTTGATCATTGGACATATGTCCCATTGGACGTAGGACTACATTTAAAATATTGCATTTGAACCATAATTACTTTTGTATATTTAGAATTTTTTATAAGAAAGTTGATATTTAAGACATGTTTTAAGAAAAATAATGTGAATTTCGTAAATATAACTAGTTACACTAGTGATTTGAGATAGTATATCATGTACTTAGTAATATAAGGCCTGAAGAAGTCAAATAAGACAACGTTTTTATACACTTATTCTCCATAGCACATCATATGTCATCTGGCAATGAAAGCATGGGGTAAAATTGTTCTTTCGAAACCCATATTAAACAAATTTAATAAACAAAAAAAAGTACAAAAAGAGTTTTTTGACGAAATTCTGAAACCAATTTTCAATATTTTTAAACACTTTTGTTTCAGCCTTAATACATTAAGGCCGAAACAAATTTTGCAGAGTATAATGTGAGACAATTTATTTTTTTTGTTAAATTTGTTATAACTTTTGAAAAAATCAAAATTTCAAAAATTTGTCTTACAGAACTTTAGAATACACTGTAAAAACAAGTGTCTTTTTCTGAAACACTTTTGATCAAAAGACACGAAAAGTGTCTTTTTTTATTAAAAGATCGAGCTGTTTTTTAGATACTTTAAGTGTTATTTTATCAAAAGTATCTTAGAAAAATTCCAATAAATGTTATTAATATTTCAATAAAATTTACTGAACTGACCATTAATTGGTGGACAAACGAAAAAATGAAGAAAATGTATCGAGTAAACATATAAAAATAAATGAATAAATTACAATTTTTAGCGAACAAACAATAAAAATTGTAATTTATTCGTTTATTTTTA
>JABFPD010000507.1:0-11268 GCA_022817545.1 Cremastobaeus sp. ZL-2020 | reverse complement strand
AAAGACTCAGACATTTTTGTCAAAATCAATAGTATATTAAGGAAATTGTATATATATGAGAATTTTTCGCAATTTACTGTCATATCTTCGTGAAACAGATATGAAATTTTTAATCACTGCGTCCGAATAAAAAGTAACATAATTGCGTTAAAGGAAAATTTCATCCTATAGAAAAAATGGATTTTAATGTATAGAGTTATAAGATTAATAATAGTCAAATTACGCTATTTCAATAATGTGCATGCAGAGGACGGTAACCAGTATACCTAATTAAATTCCCACAATATTTATTAAATTGTAATTGCCTATTACTCACCTTCATTAAATAATCACTTTTCATATACTTTATAAGCAAACTCATTTTTGCATTAATGAATTATGAATACCGAGTTATAGCCCTAAGCGACAAGGAATTTATCTTCACTGTTGCTAGTAAATTTGTTGCTTGCATTACCTTGACAACGGTTTATCGGTTTTTGTCACCACCTTGAGCATGAGCTCCATTATAACAAATTTTATCTTTAACATTAATATGTTTTTTGTTTACTATCGAGTATTTATTCTAGGTAACAATTGGTGAATGTGTTAACTTAGCATTCGAATGGATGAGTACATTTATATTTTTATTTTATACAGTTTATACTATATTAGTTGAAAAAGAATTTCTTTCGATTGATTTTATTTTTACCAGTTCCTTGGTGAAGATGTACACATATTTTTCAATTGGGAAATTTCTCTGTACATTATTTAAAATGAATTATTTCTGTGACTATAAAGAAACACCAGGTAACTTATTGTACTGAACAATACGGAACACATTTTTTAAAACCAAATTTGAATCAAGTTTTAATGTTTTTGTTTTTAAATGCAAATTTAAATATTGTTCATAATTTGAAATTTATTAATTATTTAAGTTAAACAGAATAATTATACGGAATAATTTAAGATAAAAGGAATAGGCTCGAGCTACCAATAATAAATCTGTTTTTTTCGAGTTGAGTAAGGTATTTTCACTCAAAAATATAATAAACGCATGTGTAGCTTGCTCACAGCTTGCTACACATTTTTGCTAGTAAATTTCCATCCTCATTTTCCCGTACTCGCTTGGATTCTAACTCTTTCGTCTCACTTTTTGTAGGAAAAGAGTAGGGACATTCGTTATACTATTGTAAAAAGTAATTTATCCTACAGCAAGATTTGGTGTAAAGAAAATGTCTACATTTCAAGCAGATTTGCTTAAATTCAGTTGCAAGGATATTGATTAAAAGTTTAAAGTCATTTTTTGAAATTAAAGTTTTAATTTTAAAATAAAACTTTTTAAGTAAATCTTGCGATTTTATTAGCATATTATGTCTCTCGGGTGCATGCTATATTCTATATCATTTTATTACCGAGAGAAAGCGGGAATAAAACGACATTTTGATCCCTACCCATGTGAAAAAGTTTATATGCGCAAATTAGACCGTTTCAAAAAAAGCGATCAATTTTTTTATCACCCTTCTTCAAGTGGACAATTTCTGGAGCCATATAAGTTTGGTTTATAATGGTTTTAAGTAATTTCGAGTTTATTTACGGACCGCGACAGTCGAAAATGTGTCATTTTTATTGATAATATAATATTTTGTTGGTTTATAATGTATTATATTTATAAACCGTTATAAAAATGTAATTATTTTTGGTTTCCTATTTCGTAACTATATTTTCAAACCATCATAGAAGTAATTTTTCAGTGCCAGTTAATATTTTCTGTAATGGGACCATTTTATAGTGGTCATTTATGTTAGCACTTTTGGCAAGGGTCCGATCTTACAGAAAACATTATAGAACGAAGCAATTCATGCACATAACATTTAAGCACATTAAGAATCTTTACGTAAGCACAGCAAGAAATATTTACGTGCCCAACATTTAGCTACACAACGAATTACGAACGTAACTAGTACGCACATAAAATCAAATACAAAACATTCGCGCACGCGACATTCACGCAAACATGAAATCATACACGAAAATATTAGGCATACCTAAGTCGAGCGGGTAACAGTTCTTCACGAAATATTATCGCACTCAACGAATCACTCGCTTAAATTGTTGGACAAGTCAATTAGGCACGTAACATTTAATCATGCAACATTGACACCAGTATTGGGCAAATAAATTATCCAATTATCATGACTTTTTAATGTTTTTCATTCAAAAATGTTAAAGACTGGAATAAATTTGAGTTGTACTTGTAATTATCAACTCATGAATGCATTTTTTACAAACGTACATACAATTTTCTTGATACTATGTGGGTTATGATCCATTTTAAATACAAAGTAATTGAAAAATAATTACTTAATTACTTTACCATTATTTATGATAATTTTCACAGCAAGCACATGAAAAAATGTTTTGTTTGATAATTTCGTTTAATATTCGATAATATAATTTGGATTTTCAACTTCAATTTAAAAAATATACAAATGGAAATGCTTTTTCCTTGATAGTAACAAGTAATTGAGTAATTAATGTGCCCAACTCTGTTTTGGATATATATTTTGATTTGCAGTAGTCCTTTTTTAACCCCAAAACGTATAAATATATTTTTTTATATTTTTTTAGGAACTGATTTAAGGTCATTTAAAACATCTGAATTGCTTGGAAAGTGGAAAATTTGGATTCTTTGTAGAATGAAGAATACAATTTAAAAGGTTTCAGCTCATTTCGAAAATAATTTCGGTATTTTTTTTAAACAAAAAAAAGTTTATGAAAAATTAGAAAATTGACATTTTTTACAAAAAATGTGAGGTGCAAATGACCACCAATTATATGCTTTAGGGTTAATAAAGTCAATTGATTTAAAAAATATAGGCGTTCAAAATGAAAATTTTCACTACAGAAGTAAATGGGAAAGTTGAATTTTCAACATGTTTTTTGTGGAATATTAACCTGTAAAGGACACACTTTTTTTAGTGTCCTTGTCGAACACAAATTAACACCATTTTAGTTTCTCTCTCTTTGGTGCCAATTTGGCACTAGTGTGTCCTTTACAGGTAAAAAAATGGAGTTAAGTTGTTTTTCCTTTTAGCCACAGATATATAAAATGTATATTTTTACAGAAATCAATTAAGTATTTGTAAAAAAAGCACAAATATTTTTTTAAAAATTTAGTCAAATTTGAAATAGAACAATGAACTTGTAACAGAACAATTAATTGTAAAGAAACAAAAATTAATATTATCATCCTGTATATCAATTATTATCATTTGCAATTAAATTGTTGGAATCTTCATTGATTGTAAATGAGACAAATTTACCAGTATAATTTTTATTTTTTGATCTTATTAATTCTGTGGTTACAAGGAAAAACCAGGCAACTCCACGTTTTAGTGAAAAAAATAATTGAGAACCCCCAATATTTGAAATTATCTGAAAAATATTTGTAAATGACTACTACGAATCGAAGTATTTCCTCACAAGCATAGAATATATCTTATTGACTAGTGAACATGGTGACCTTCGTCACTTGTACAGTTCTTAATTAATGTTGTTGATTGTAAAGAACATTTTTGTATAAGATATAAATAATTATTTGATTGTTCAAGCGAAAATAAAAATTGGCGTAAAATGTCTGATTCTGATCCCACTGGACACCATAAGCAAACAATAGAACAGAAGCTTACCCAGCTCTTGTGCGACGAAGAGTTCTCTTTGTCGGTTCCATATGACCTCGACAGAGAATTGTTCGCGGATGATGACGTTGAGTACTGGTTGGTGTGATTTTTATACATTTTCTTTTTCTGTTTGAGCCTCCACTCCAACTCCTCGATTCGCTGGTTATGGCGCTCATTTAATTTTGATATTTGCTGGTAAGACTCCAATAGCAGCTCGTTTTCTTGGGAAAGGTTGCGTTCGCTGGACTCTTTCACGTGGAGCTGCGCTTTGAGGTCTTCACACCTGGCTTCGAGCGTTATTACACGATGCTCCAACACCTCTTTGCCTTCTAACTGTCGCCTCAAGACATCGTTCTCAGCCCTGAGTGCAGCAACTTCCTCGCTTTTCAGTTCCAGAACCGAACGTAGTGATTGTGCCTCGGCGGCCAGCGTTGATTCTTGATCGGACAAGTAATTTCGATGTTCCAACTCAGCATCCCTGCGAGCTATTTCGCTTGCGTGTTCAGTCTCTAGCCTATTCATCGCTAGACGATGCTCTTTCTTAGTATCTGCTAGGGCACCTTGTAATCGTGTCACTTCACGTTTCTCATCTCGTGCAATTGCTTCTAAATTCTCTATTTTGTCCACATATTGAGCTTCCACTGTAAACAAATCTCGACTTTAATTTTTGCATATTAGAACATTTTCATTTTCCACATTCAAATCATCACACTAAAAAATTTTTTATAAATATAAAAATGTCCATCTTAAAAATTACAAATATGCAGTAAACATGCCTATGAATTTTAATATTATTTTTAATGCAATCCTGGCCATATGATATTTTTTTTGTACCTGTGGCGTGGGCTAAACTTGTTTAAAACCTAGACAAAAATATCACTTTTTACTCTAGGGCAAAAACTTTTTGGCCCTGACTTTCGACACAAGAAAGGTCTATTTTCACTCGGACACTAAGCTCTCTTGTATGAAAATATTGTCTAAACTTTTTATTACATGAAATATCAAATATATTTTCATCACACAGGTATGGAAAATAACATTTAAGAAGCTTCCGTAGCGAATTGGAAGAATTAGCAACCTTGGGAGCAATATTTCATTTTACTCCCGCAGAGGCATGCCATGTACTTCTTACTCGCTACAGGGCGCAAAGTCATCCACTGTTCCCGTGTAGGGAAACCAACCTGGATACAATGGCTGTTTAACGCAGGCGCGATTATTCCTCTCAACTCCGTAACCTTCAGAAACCATCGGGCTGCCTTCGGCGACCTTCTTTCGCAGGTTTCTCAGTCTCGTATTACAATCGCCATGGGTCGAAGGCCGTTTTCGCTCCCTTGACGTTCGAAAATTCTGCTTCTTCTAATTGCTATTTTACTTCTAGCCGATTTTTAGTTCAGAATAAAATTTTTTCCAAAAATCTAATAGCTCTGTATAGTCAGCAAAATTAATGCCTGGATTTCTTAAATGTTTTCTCTCTTTTTAGTCTATACCTGTCAATAGGTTAAAGAAAGACAGGAAATTCAAAAAATGCCAAACATTAATTTTCCTGACGGTACATGTTTTCTTATGATTTAGAACGTAAATATTCAATAAACCTATATATATTATGTTACAGTGCGTATTTAAAGGCACATAAAGAATATAATTTTGTCTTATTGATCTTAATATAAACACACTTTTTGCAAGGACATTGATTTTTATTACCCCCAAATTATTTTACACAGCTTATGAGAGTATTATACATATATCATTTTCAAAGTCAAGGAAATTTGAGCATCAGATTTTAAGATGAGGAAGAAGTGGTTTTTATCGACATTACAGATTTTTAAAATAAAACAAGAAACTATTGTTTTACTCTCATATACTGACCAGAGCGCGATTTTCTCACTTTTTATACACATTTTCTACAATAAATAATCTACTTTTATTATGAAATGTAGTTTTAAGATGATTTTTCGTTTTTGGAAGTGAGAAAAATTCTAAAAATCATTAGAAATTGACAATTAATGTTATTTTTCAACACTTCTTTGTCAATTGCGTTCTTCTATAATCAAAGAATCGCGCTCTGGTCGTCAAAATATAAAATAATTATAAATTGAATTTTAATTTACGAAAATGTGACCTTCGTGAACCCAGAACTTCGACATCACCTTAAGGAATGTTTGCCATTTTAATAATTTTCTCTCGAAAATCGAAGAGAGAAAACTAACAAGAACAACAACTCAACGAAAAAAATTTGATATAAATTAATTAAAATATTTATATTTTATATATTATTATATTTAATATTATCAATCGTATACGTTATATTATATAAAAATTTGTCAACAGAGTAGTCACGCATATGGCATTAGTTTTCATGATTTAGCTGAATAATGCATTGCGGGTGATATAACTACGCATTGTGAAGTTCCTGTTGATGAAAAACACAGGGGCTAGAAGAGAGGAGGAAATCATGAAAAACATTTCAGTAAACCTTCAGGAGAGAAAGGCAATGTGAAATGTTGGACATTTTTAAGGTAGGCCATCGCAAAAAATCATTAAGTTACGCGTTATGTTTTAAACCAGTTGAATTAATTGAAACGAGTATTTTTTACAGGAATACGAGAAGCGAGAGACACACCCGAGGCGAAGTTTGTTAAAGATCTTTGATTGAAGTCGAGCATCAAGAGTTTTTCAAAAAATATTGCCGCTATTGAAGATCCATTTGTGCAGAAGATATTAAAAACTAATTTTCCACATTTAACGTAAAATCGATTTTATTTCTATTTTTTTTTTTCAAAAACCCAGGAGTGGGCGCGTATTTTTCGCGCCCAAAAATGGCACTGTTTTGAAAAAAAAATGCAAAATTTAATTCATTTCAAGATTTAAAAAAAAGTATTACTTCGTATGAAAACAAGAACAAATGTAAATTTACGATTCGTAGTTCTGCTTATCTTGATGCCGAAGACAAAAAATATGCAGAACAATTAAAATATCGATATATTATGTATCAGTGTGCCTATAAAGGAAACAAGAGAAAAGAGTAAATTTAAATTACTCTCTTATTAATACGCGTTCGATAAGTAACGATGGGACATAAAGTTGTAATTCGATAACTGTAAGGTTGAATAAAAAAGTTGAAAAGTGTGTATGTATTGGAGGTCAGTTATGTTTCGAGGCTTGAACAAGCGGGAACTCGACAGTCATACAATTTGGGTAGTAGAGATATCGTGCCATTGTGTGGTAGACACTGACAGCAAACGTTGATATTCAAAGAAAGTTTTCTTTTTAAAGACTGTAGAAAGTAAAAATTGTTAACGACGAAATGCCGATGCCAAAACAGCTTTTAGAAACTCAGAGAGGAAGGTACATAATTAATTAATTAATTACAAATAATAAAATTGTATTTTCTTTCAAGAGAAGCAAATTCACAAACTTTTTTATTTTTAATAAAAAAAGCTATTCACAACATACATTTATTTTTCCAAATTTGAATTAGTTCTTCCAAACAAATATTTTGGAAAATCCATTTTTTACTCAATAACAAATACCAGGTCTTTGCGACTTTGCGACAGCTCTTGGAGTATCGAAATACGGCAGAAAAGCTCAACTAATCAGTAAAATTATCGACCGTTATCGAGCAACGAACTTGGAAGTTCCTTGGCAATTGAACACGAGAAACTCAAACTTCTCGTGTTAAAAGTAAAATTGAAAGTAAAAGTAAAATTAAAAGTAAAAGTAAAATTTTACCAAATTCAGTACAAGATATTACAAACAGATTAAGAGTTAAAATTTAAAAGAAGCGCAAGTTTAATTATTATTATTTCATTTGATTTAATAATAATTATTTTGTCAAAAAAAAAAAAATTTTTTAGATAATTTTAATAATTATGTAACTCTTCGACATCGCCTTAAAACGCGTGCTTTACCGCGAGATATGCGCAAAGATCAAATTACGATTGGAAATTTTTTTCGCGCGAAGAAAAAGTGTAGCTTGAAAAGTAAACGAGAAGGTAACTTTGTTGGGTTATTTCTTTTCATAGGCAAAGAAAAACATGACTGGCGTGAGTTGCAGTCCGACTTACCGCAGTCAAAAGTTTGACTTTAATTTGGAATTGAATTTTATAAAAATATAAAAGCATGTCGGAGTGGCGAAATTTAATTTCGCGCGAGCATGATATGCTCCTCGCTAGCGTTCGAAAAGCGATTGGAATTCCTCTATCGTCGAAACACGTTCGTTTGGCAACGTTGTTACGGGTCTGCAAAACGAATAGGAGTAATACTGTTTTTAAGCGTCGGTGGTTAAAAACTTAACGAAAGCGAGAACTGCAAGGCCCAGAGCTCCGCCTTTTTCCTTTCGTCGGTTCATCAAAACTAAAGCAAAAGAGAATCAACAAGCAAATTCCCGCAAATGCAAATAACTTTCTTAAGTCGGGTATTTGTTAAAAGCATTCCGGCAGACATGAACGTTTGAGCGTTTTGATGAATTTGTATAGAGAAATCGAAAGGATGCCAAAACCGGCAAGTCGGATATTGCGTAATATTTTTTGACTGAAATATTTCCATCCTACAGCCGAAAAACGTTAATTTTCCCGGTTTATTGATATGCTTACAGTAGGGAAATGTTTTGGTTTCAGGCAATGGCGCGTTTTGCAGCGTCAATTTTGCTTCGCAAAGCAAGGCTGAGGGTTTATAGATTAAAGTGCACATCTCTATTCACTAAATGAATTAACTCGGCTAAAAGATTGTATGCTCTGCAAACACAGCGATGATGCAGAATATGCCTTTTCAAGGCGGAATTCGGATAATTTTTCGTCCGGGCTTTACGCATCCGTCGCGAATGTGGACGATTGATTTTCCAAAATATTGAAACGAGGTCATTCTGTGTACGAGTACCAGAAAAGAGTCCGCATCGCTGTCGTAAACGTCAACCACCCTTTTCAAGTATTTATTAGTTATTGCTAAATTAGCAAACTAAAAGTCGCCACAGCTGTGGGAAACACTTTGACAAATAATTTGCTGGCAAAGAGTTCTCGTAAAGAAACAAAAGAATCTGTTTATACAATAAAGCAGAGTACATAGAGCGCAGGAAAACAATCGTTATGTTTTATACATGTGGAGCAAATATGTATAGCTGGGCTGTCAGTTGTCGCGAAAAAATGATAGAAAATGTTGCTGAGTTTAGTTTGATATTAAAACATTCGACGGGATTAGATCGAAATTATGAGATGTTAGTTAAAGATTAAAAAGCTTAATCCAGACTGCAGACAATAGGACGAACGGATGAGGTATTGGCTTGGGGAGATCCAGTAAACAGCATCAAGAAGCTATATAGATAATATCGGATATAAAGTCATGTTCGTGGCACTTTTATAAGCTCTCGGAGAAAACCCGGTTTTGCCGATTCAGCCTTTTTAATTATTGAATAAAATATAGTAATTGACTTGTTTGGAATTGAGTCAAATGGAGTGGACTCGAGGAGAAATAAAGTTTGATAGTATGAATTCCTTATTGCGAGTTGCGCTGGAGTGCTTGATATCGCTGTTCCATTTCTTTGTACGCAATTCTCGTTTACACATAAAAGTGTTCGGCGAAATTAGAGGACAGACTTAAACAGTTGCTTACAAAGCAGCGTCATTTGTGATTCAAATTTGATAGAAAATCTATTTGGTCACTCAGCAAAGTTCTTTTTAATTCACCAACATGTAGCAGCTGCAATTTTCGCGTCAACCTTTTTTGACGGAAGCCGAGAGCGAAATATATTTTATTTGTTTGCATGGAAAGCCGAACAAAACCGTTCCATTAAAGCAAAAAAATCTGCTCGATTTTCGATGTCGTAATAACACAAATTTCTCTATCGGCGTGTTCGAAACGGTAGAAAGTGAAAAAGGATTTATTTCAGTGGTAAAATATATGAGATTGTCGGTTCGAGAGCGTATTTCTGGACACCAGAAATTATTATGATAAAATCCCATTTCGTACACAAAAGCAAAAACTGTTTGGAAAACTTATGAGGTTTGCGTAGATGCACGCAAATATAAGCAAAGCAACAATAATAAATTGTGTCTAGACCTAGGAATGAAATAAACATTGAGAAGACTGTAATTAGGATAATGCAAACCGACAAATATACAGTTCCCTGGAAAAATTCGAGTGGGCGCTAAGAGATGTAATTAAAGTGACAGACTTAGACTGCTAAAATTCGTACCGCCAAAATTCATAGTGCCAGAAACGTGTTTACAACCACGCGTTTAAGTTTCACTTTTCAACGATTATTACATACCAGGTTTTATTAATGTTTTTTGTATCAATGTTTAACCCTTCAACGCCAGACCCCTTTTTTATGGTCGAAAATATGATATCTTCGTTGTTTTTTTCAATATTCACTGAAATGAAATACCAGTCGCATAGAATGTGTTTTAAAATGTTCAACTCAAACAAAATATTCATTGATATATGATTTTAAAATAAAAAATATAATTATCGAATTAAATTTTAACAACTTTCAAAATCGCAATCATATCAAATATGATGCACACGGTGTTAAAGACTTAATCTGCTTAACTATCACACAGAATATAGTGGACAGAATAAAATCATAGCCATTATCAATCATCAATGCCGGTTGTGTAATAAGATAGGAATAACCAGTATTTTATAAAAAATGAAAGAGATATTTGAAATGAACAGCATGTTACAAGTTAATGTAATTTTTCTTTCAATTACTAATTGAAGAGAAACACTTTATTTGCTGATAAGTTATATGATTCTTACGTGAATTATTCCGAGATTATTACACGGATAATTTTAATGAAAATAAATATGGTATTTTTATAATAAAGGTGAATAAAAATAATTCTTATTTATTAACAACTAAAATCGCAGAAAAATAATTTTTCCTAAGAGAAAAGTATGAAATGAAACAATTGCTGCGATTGCACTACAAAAAGAAGTGTCTCAATTTGAGACACTTTTTCTATTTGGAGACAATTCTTCTGTCTAATTTTTAAATTTGAGGCACGATAAACGTCTCAAAATGACAAAAGTGTCTCAAAGTGAGACATTTCTTCTTGCAGTGTGGGTTTCAAGCTTGTCCATCAGCTTTAACAGACAAATTGCAACACTGGTTTACTTCCTCAACGGACGGTTTTATTTTGTCGCTCAGTAAACACTAAAGAATAACCTGCAGCAGTTCAAAGACACATAAAAAAGGCACGGATGGTCTGCTCGAAAGAAGTACTTAGTTTTGAACTAGAATTATCATTAGGCAAAATGCTTCTGGTGAACACCTGGAGCACGATATTACACGTCGTTTCTTTTGATTTTGAGAAAACTACTTTCATTACTGCAATTAAAGTCTAGTTAGTTGTAATCAAAAGCTACTATACTCGTATTCTTGAACATGTAAGGACCGATGTGTAAGTGGCTATGAATCTTTGAGATGACATTTTGGAATCCAAAGCAATATTTGATGATATAAAATGCTTAAATGGATTAGAGAAAATTACGAACTAATTTTGATCAAATTAAAATTGAAAACGTTCGAATGCCGAACGTTACCGAATATTTTCCGATAATTTCCGATTCATTTCGAATACTTTCCGGTGATTTCCGAAAGCTTATTGAACAT
>JABFPD010000506.1:0-11269 GCA_022817545.1 Cremastobaeus sp. ZL-2020 | reverse complement strand
TCCTTCGAAAACAACGATTCCGCGATCTCGAAAACTCCCGCGATCGCGACAGCCAATGAGGAATCCGGAAAGCCGGACGAAAAGCAAGATGGATACCCGGACTGTCACCTCGATTTTCTCTCTAGGAAAAGATTTTCTATGTAAGATTTTGAATGGAATCGTTCTGAATTTTTTAGACTTACACCTTTCAATCTTTCTAATATTTTACGAAATATCATGTATTGACACATTTTTTTCATTTTCGTTTGTTATTAAGGTATAATATTTTGGAATTCCTGAATGAAGATATTCATGTGCTGTTCCATAATTGTATTTAATTAAAACCAAGCAGTTATTGTTTTCGTTATTAAATATAGCTTATTTTTCTTAGAATATTATATTTTGCTGATTTTTATTATGTACGGTTAATAATAAGATACCATGAGATTAATCGTGAAGTGGTAATTTTTCGATGCGCCATGTAGCTTCCATCAGTCTAACATGTCGCCTAATGCAAAATTGATTGTTTCTTGTTATTTATTCGAATTGTTTAAAATTTTTATTTTCTTAATAGTGGTTCTGAATTCAATGGGAAAATTTTCATTTTGGATATACATTTGCTTTAAAATTGTCAACATAAATAAATTGAAAATCCTATTTATGTTGAAATTATACAAGATTTTTAAACTAAAACCCTACTTAAATGTAAATGTTGATTTTAATTAATAAATGCTTGTATTTATGCACTTATGTATGCACTTACGTATGCACGTATGCATACACGCATGGACGCACGCATGTATGCACATATGCATACAAGCATGTATACCGCATGCATATCTGCATGTATACCCGCATGTATACACGTATGTATACACGCTTAGAGATGCGCGTTTAAGATAAGTTTGAGCTGCGTTTATCCATTATTTTCAAATGGCAGAAGCGCACGCGTCCGTTCGTTGTGTTCCGGGTTTTACTATGTTTTAGTGTTTCTCCTAGTCAAATCCCGGATTGACTATCAATTGAAAGCCCGTATCAATGGAAGTAGTGACGATATAAATTGTTTCTCAAAAGCACATTTGAGAATTTTGATTCACAATTAAAAAAACTTGTACTGTATGTCTATAAATATAAAAAAATCATGAATGTGTTTTTAAAGACGTACATTTATTGAAAAAACAGTAAAATTTATTTTTTGGAATTTTATTGGAAACTATGTTTGCAACTCTTGCCATCATACGATAAATAAGGAAAATATTGCGTAATTTGCTTAGTTAACGAAATTTATTTTTTATGTAGAATTATTGATGCAGTATATACATTAGAATATATACAGAGGATGAAGTGGAACTGGATTGAGCAGACCTTGCGCAAGTCCACAAGGAACTCGCAGTCAAGGCCAAAGGAGCACCCACGTGCCAATAGATCATGGTGGGAAGTATTCAGGCTTGCCCAGGACAGAAATAATGGGAGGAAGTTTGTTAAGTCCTTGGCACCGCTATATGCTCTCTAAAGAGCGGCTTATGATGTTAGGCAATAAGTAGACATACTTTATGATATATAAATTTATTCATAGCTGTAAAACATATGTGCCAAATATATTATTTTTATTATTATATATATGAATGGCTGCGTTTATTTAGCTTTCACAGCTAGATATCTCCTGTAGAATAATATTCTACGTCGACAACTACAAAAATTACATTTCGATAACTAAGCAAATTATTTATAATCAATAAAAAATATCGCACATTATTTAGTTCATACGCAATATCTTTAGTATTTATCGTACGATAGATTGCAAAAATAGTTTCCAATAAAATTCCAAAAATTAAATTTCCACTGTTTTGTCAATAAATGTACGTTTTTGTAAACACATTCATGATTTTCTCTATTTAACCCTGAAACACATAACTTATTCTGCGTATCTTTGTCTGGCGCATGCATTGATCAATTTAATGTATTTTTCTCTAGGGTATATTTATACCCCAGTTATGTGTTTTAGGGTTAAAGGAATGCATTATAATATCGGCGTCTCGATTATCAGTCATACTGTTTTTCAGTATTTCTCCTAGTCAAATCGGGGATTGACTATTAAACGATTCCGAATAGAATAGCCGTTTTAATAAACGTAGTTATGATTTAATGTGCTTCTCAAAAGCACTGTTGGAGAATTTTTATTTACAATTAAAATAATTTGTACTGCATACCTTTAATCCTATAACACATAACTGGGGAACAAATATAATTCAGTGGAAAAAACAAAAGTGATAATTGCATGCACAAGCCAAAGATACACAAAATAAGATATTTGTTTTAGCTTTAAATAGGAAACATCATGAGTCTGTAGAGAAACGTACGCGAATGATATTTTTCGTCACGAGTGAAGGAGAAATCCCATTTTTTTTTTCGAAATATCACAATTTTTCGAAAATTCACAATGGAGAAAAATGAGGTTTTCCTTCATGTGTGAGGAAAATTAAATTTTTCTAATTTTATTAGAAATAATATTTGCAACTCTTGTCTTCGTACGATAAATATACGAGGACAAGAACCGGTTAATCTCCGGTATTTTTTATTGATTATGAATAATTTGCTCTGTTATGGGAATGTAATTTTTTATGTACAATTATTGATGCAGTATATTTGTTCTGCAAGACTTCACTCAGCCCATCAGAAATCGATTTCTTAAATATGTTTTTTTCGATTCGAGTTTTGTTCATCCTTCCGCACCGAAAAACTTTTGGGACGCTGGACGCACCAAACAGTTCGAACATTTCTTCACTTCATTTTCGTACAACCGTTGCATTATTTTGGGGCGCCAGACGTACCAAAGAAGTCCATCGTCTGCCTCAATCAAAAGTACAAATTGATTTGGTGCATCTGACGCCCCAAATTTCGGGCGTCAGACGTATCATAACCTAGAGGACATCAGATGTCCTACAAAAAATGCGTATGACGCCCTGAAATTTTTTCCGTGTAGATATAAAAACTAAGTCACGATTGTGCGAATGGCAACAAGACTTTTTCGCAAATGTAGAATTGTTCACTTTCAAGGCGCGAAAATAGTACTTGTGCTACTAGGGGCGAAAGTTGTGTAACAAGATTCGTCCCGAGTTGCACACGAGGTTTTTTGCAATAGTTGTCGAAAGTCTCTGTTTTGCTTGTCAAAAGGTGTGACGAAGGAGGTTAGAATCCGAGCGAGTGCGAGAAAGTAAGCGTAGAAAGTAACTGGGCAAGTTGGCTAGATACTTCCTACGCTTGCTTTTTCATACTCGCTTGGATTCTAGCTCTTTTGACACACTTTTTGGGAAGCAAAACAGGGACTTTCGTCCTATTATTGTAAAAATTATTTTTCGACTTAATAAAAACAATCATGCGTATAAACAATTTATCAAATTTATAATAAATGATGTAGAACTTTTCAATAATTTTTATTATCTTTTAAACTATGTAGTTTCAACAAGATTATAATATCTTCCAAAATTTTTATTTTATAAACGAAACATTTGTATTGGGTTATTATTATAACCCGTAAGTTTTTTCTTATAATAGAAGTATACAATATTGTATAATCTTTATTTTAAGTAAGGTAGTTTTCGCATTACATTTGTAAAATTATCAAACAATATTTGCAATGTAGTACATAATAATAAATAATTTTGTCGTCGCTTTCATCATTGGCGTGATCAGATTCCAAAGCTGTCGAGTTTAACTTCATTGATGATGTTTCAGGAACGATCCCTCAATGCCGTTTCGCCGTTGATTCGATCTTAGAGTTACCAATGTTGCCTAAGGAAAAAAAGGTATAAATAATTTGTCGTTAGTTTTAATATATTTGTTATCAAGTATATTTTATCAAGTATTCATATATTAATTTTATTCTTGAATTTTTTAATTTTCATGGCAATGAAATCTTCCAATTTCGTATTGATTTATTTGAATATAATATTTTGAAAATATGTGAGAATGAATTTTTTAATGAAATATTAAATATTACTGAATTATGCAAGAAAATTAATCTACATTTACCCAATGTATAAGCATTTGGTTCAAGCTGTGTTTGTGAGGGTATTGTTCATGACAGTTGGAATGGATGCTTCTGAATAATTTTATATCCTTTTGGTAATGGTGAATTGATTAATAACGGCTGAGATTCCTTAGCTGTCGAACTGTACTTTTTGAATTTGGGGAACTTTTTGAAGATTTTGAGACTGCCTTGATACTGGTTCAGAGTTAAAGTTTTGAAGATCATCTTAAAAAAAACAAAATTATTTTTTCACCAATGTAAAAAAATAATTTTATGTGTTTTTTACATTACAAAACACAAAATAATGTTTGTGGTTTGAGTATACCTTGATTAATCACCTATTGAATCAGTGAATTTTGAATTATATTAACCTGAATTTTGGGCATTCAGTGCTGGTTGGTTTAGTGAGGTTATTGTTGACGTTGGTACTGATTTATGTTTTTGAATGTTATTACATTCTTTTGGAAGTCGTGGGGTTGTGATAGAATTAAAGTTTTCTTTTGCGGAAGACATTATGGAATTAGAGACAAGATCTGAAAGTTTTTTCTTTTGAGCTTTTGACTCATCCATGTACTAGGATACCTGCAGGTATCCTAGTACTACTTAAAGTAGTTCTCTGCATACTTTGAAGTCAAAATAACACTTATTATAAATTTTTATAAGATTCGTTTAAAATTTGAATTGCCGTTTCTTAATGAAGATCTTTTTTAACTACTTCGTATTTTTTATAACATTCGTACGTTAGTTGGCAATGTGTTGTAAAAAATATTTAATACAAGTTTCGTAAGTCACTGATTTGACTAAAGTGCCAACTACATATAAGTAAATATTTTTCCATTTTTTTTACTGAAAATGATAAAAGTTGTGAACAAAAAATTAATTGTGATGTATGATGATTTTTTTGAGAACACTTATTGTGTTTTTTCAACTAATAACGAAATAATTCACGAAAAAAATATCGTCCGTGAAAGCTGTGAAACCATGCAACGTCGCAAGTCTATTCAGTTGGCAATTCTGTAATAGCAGCCGTGAGTCCATGTGATGTCGCGTGGATTTGTTTTGTAAACAAGCATTCTAACCCCTAAGTAAACGCATGGGCATGATGGAAGAAAATTCACAACCACGTTATAAAGGGAGATTTATTAAAAAAAGAAAGTTGGATTGGCACAACAATGTTTTGATAGGTGCAAAAAGAAGAAAACTGCAAAACGAGGAGAAAAAAACAAAAGCTGAAAACTGTGAATGTAATGTTGATGGAGTAAGGTTCGCTGAAATAGAAACTCTAGCACGAGAATTATGGTGTTATAATTGCAATAAACCACTGTCTTTACGTAATATAATAAGTGAAACAGTGCAATGTTTGGCAAGTATTTTCATAATACGGTGTTCTGAGTGCTTGGATTTGAAAAGTGTTCACACTGTCAAACATCACATTGTCAATGGTGATTCCAGATCTAAAACATTTGAAATTAACTACAATATGGCATTAGGTATGTATAAATTGTATGGATATTAATTGTCAATTTTCTATGTCATTGATTAAATATTATACAATGAATTTAACCACTTTTTTGTCTTTTTTCTCAGGAGTCATAGATGCTGGAATTGGCTTGACAAAATTAAATACATTCCTATCATGCTTGAATATACCGACAATACACAATTCCGTATTCAAGGATTATGAAAGAAAAGTTGGCATAGCAATAGAAGACGTAGCGGACAGAAGTTGCAAAGATGCGATTAAACTTGAAAAAGAAATAACACTTAACAGTAGGCAAGTTGAAATAGTCATTACAAGTTGTAATATATATTTATAGACAAGTTTTATAAATTTAATACTAATTCATTATTTATTATTTACAGTGCTCATTCACCACCTTCTAATGTTATCAGATTGGAAGAAACTGCAGCTGATTTGGAGCCCCAACCTTCTACTTCCATTGAATTACAAACAAGTGTTAGTAATTTGGCAACGCAATCTTCGACTTTGGATAAACTACAAGAAAGTGGCAATGATTTGGATAATTCTACCTCTACTTCTATTGGATTGCAAGCAAGTTACGATGGAGCTTGGACCAAACGAGGAAATGGATATTCCTACGATAGCTTATGTGGTACTTTCAATCAATCGATTAAATTGTTTCAAATAAATGTTATTTATTATGTGACTACCATATTTATAGCAGTCAAGTGTATATGCTATGTACATTATCAGTTACGATGATGCTAAATAAAACTATACACTCAATTTACAATGTTGTTGTAAACTGACAATCTACACCTTTTACTTTTTATATTATGCCTTTTTTTATTATATTCATTTTATAATCACTGTTCATATTTGTTCCATTGGCAAAAATCATATACGTGACCTTTTTCAATAAAAATCTCAATAAAAATCATATCATACAAGAAATGAATAAGTGTACAATTTTAATATAATTTACTTATTACTTTGCAATTTGTTAATCATATTCTATGGGTATTCATTCTGTGCTTAATTTTATACCTATATCAAGATTAAAAATAATTCTAGCATGTATGTAAATTAATAATTTGCAAATGGAAACAAATATTGACAATAAACTGGTTAAAATACAATAAAAATCATTTAATAATTCATTTTTATATGTATTCTTAAGGTCATGGATCTCTTATTGGTGTACATTCTGATAAGGTGTTAGCATATTCAACGAGAAATAAGAAGTGTAGGAAATGTGACAGAGGCCACAAACCTGAGGATCATGACTGCAGATGCAATTGGAACAGAAGTGCAAAAGCCATGGAACCTAATATAGCTTCAGATATTATCAACAATAATAATAATTTGAATGCAGAAGAAGTCCACATTTCTACTCTGATTGGGGATGATGACTGTTCAACAATTTGCACTGTGCGACGAGAAAGCAAACACTCAATCGAAAAATGGTCTGATGTGATTCATGCCAAAAAGAAATTGAGTAAAGCTTTATATGCTAATAAAGTTCCTCAAAATTTAGTGGACTATTTCAAAAATGCATTAGGCTATGCATTAAAAACTAACAAAAATGATGTTGAAGGAACTGTGAATGCGATAAAAAATATCATTCCCCATGCATATGATGAGCATGAAAAATGTGGAGAATGGTGTGGATTTAGGAAAGATCCCGAGAAGTATACACACAAAAGTTTTCCTGATGGAAAAGGGTTGACTGATAAGAATTTGAGAAATTCACTTGAAGCTATTTTTAAACCATTTTGGACTAATGCTGAGAAACTTGCACCATGTGGATCAAGTCAATCTAACGAGTCATTCAATTCTATTGTTATCAGCAAACATTCAAAGGCACATTTTTACGGCGGATCCGAATCATATGATTTTCGCGTTGCAGCAGCAGTTTGTCAAAAGAACATAGGCACAAACTATGTTCTTGATGTAAAACGTAATTTATCTTTAGAGCCAGGTGAACACACACAACAATTTAGGTTGATGACCGATTTGAAGAGGCAGAAACGAGCAAGCAAACTGAAGGAACCTTCTTCAAAAATCAAACGAGTGCTACTTACAAAAAAGAAAAAAAATAAAAGGATTAGCAACGAAAGGAAAGAAGGTATAACGTATTCTTCGCAATCTGCTTTTGATAGAGTGGAAACAGTAGATGTTTCAAGGAATGAGCCTGTTTCCAATAATTGCTTTGCTGTATATTTCGACATTGAAAGCACAGGGACTTCAACTACTAAACATGAACTCTGTCAAATTGCAGCAAAGTATAATGATTTAGAGTTCTCGAACCACATTGTCCCACAAGCAGGTATCACAAAGGAAGCATCAGAAGTTACAGGCCTAACAGTATGTGAAGGAGAACTTTTTCTCCACGGTGAAAAGGTTCAAACAGTTCCACTGTATAACGCCTTATGTAATTTGATAACATTTTTGAAAAGTGTGAGTAATGAAGTAGTACTGGTTGCTCATAATGGATTTCGCTTTGATGCCCCTTTTATCATCAATCAAATGCGTGCTCAGGGTTTGCTCCAGGAATTTTGTTCTATTGTATCGGGTTTCGCAGATACACTTCAGATATTAAAAAACAAACTTCCTGAAAGAAAAAAAGAAAAACTATCGTTCTCACAAGAAAATCTTGCAAAAGATCTATTAGAAGGTGATTTTTCTCCTGGGGCTCATAATGCGTTATGTGATGTACAAGTCTTGAGCAAAATTATGGAAAAAGTTGTAACGAAGAAGGAAGATATAATTGAAAATTCAAAAACAGTACGTTGTTTATTGCAACGTGAAAAAACATTGGAATTGAAATCAAACATCAAGGAAACATTACATTTTATGAATCCTCCTGTGTCAAAATATATGATTGATCGAATTGCAGGTGCAGGTATTACTCTAGAACCCTTGATTGAAGCTGTTGAAAAAGGAAATATCAATAGCCTACAACTTTTACTTGTAGAAGATGTGGATGGACATCCCAGAGTGACGAAAAGCGAGAAAATTATTAAAATAATTTTCAATGAAGTTGAAAAACACATAAATACAAATAAAGCTGATTAAAACAGTTTTATGTATAAAATAAGTTAAAATAAATTAACCCAATTTTTATTAACAATAAGAAACTATATATGTAATAACAAATAATAAATCAATATTAATAAATAAACTTAAAATAATATATAGAAGTTCAATATATTGATTTCAATTTTCTGTCAATTTTTTATAAAATAAATACAATTCCTATTTATTGTGCAAAATTTCGCGAAATAAGTACTTATTTTTTACACTTTTATATATCTACCTGTTTCGTTATTGCAGTCATTGTATTTCTAAAGCTTGCTTTCACAGTGATTTACGCTATGGCTATGTGTCAAATACAGCGTTGCCATGTTTTCACTATCTTATGGTGGAATAAGAGTATTACGGTAAAAGTTCGTACCGAAAATCTAATTTTATAATTGAAATAGCCGGTGAAATGTTAAGACACAACGAGCATTTTTTTCGTGAATATTTATTTAATCCAAGCATCGATTTTCTAACATTATATCTACATTTTAATAAAGGTAAAAAAAGGAATCAATCGTCAAACGTCACTTATAACCTATAAATGTAATGAAAAACATAGGAACTTTGAACACAATTATCTTTTTAACTAAACGGTCAAAAATTATATCATTTTGGAAAATTAAACTACGTCACATTAACATTGATTTTTACTTATTTGCAATGTTTTATCTACATTTCGAGTAAGGCAGAGAACTACCTTACGCGATTGCAAGCTGTATAATTCATTTCCAAAGTGTTTATTTAAATGATTTATTTCAGCTAATTTAAAAACTGTATCCGATCTCTCACGTCTAACGGCAGCTATAGTGGAGCTATCTTCATCACCAACGACAACTTTCACATTCAAACCAACTTCTTTCAAAATAGAACTTCGATTAATCAGTTCAGCACCAACATCAGCTTCCATGGCTTTGGCACTGCCCTTGAAATTTAACCGACAATCGTGGTTTTTGTTTGTACCAGAATCACATGCTTTGTACTTTCGATTACGAGTTCTGTAATCTAATATTTTTCCACTTAAGAAGCCAATGATAGCACCATAGCCATTCAAGCTATTATAACTGCGTCCGTTACCCCTCTTACTCCAGCCCATGTCGTAGGAAGCTATAATGTTCAAAACATCTGAAATAGTTTAGTCACAAACTTCATTTGATGAAATATTTGATTTGAAAGATGTAACGGTATCCAAGATTTCTTTACTTATTTCATTAGGCCTGTAAATATGATAAAAACAGTTATTTAAAGAAACATTAAGTTCTGAAATGAAATTATGCGATGCTTTTGTAAAAGTACAAATTAAAAAGGAAATAGCACACAAAAACACTGCTATAAATATCGAGTCTATTTTGTTACAATCTATTCTATTACTTCATTCCTTAACACTATTCAACATATCATTATTTACAAAATTACATAATATTGCAATTTATACAGTACATTATAGTAAATACTTAGATGTTTATGAATGAAACGCTAAAATAAAAATATACTAGAAATGAGTACATGTATACAATAAAATTAAGTTTAGGTGACCAGAAGGATATAAGGTGCAAAATTTTGCTTTAGGAAGATACTGTTAAAATATTTACAGTAAAACGTTTTCTTAATTATATAATTTTTTAATCACTGCAACCCCTTAGTTTGTATAAAAAATAATGAAATAAATCACAATGTTATTCATATAACTACAAACTGCAGGTTTAACTTGTATATAATTAGTTGCATATCATAGACAAAATTTTATTTATTGTATTTAATTAATTGTATAACAATATTAAAATGACTGGAGGTACGCAATACAAAAGCTAACAGATCCTATGTTATTGAATTCTGAACATTATTCTAATATTTTGTAACTATCTAAAAAATCTATGTATTAAACTTTAATTAATTTAGAAGTTCACAAAAGTAAGAAATAGAGTCTTACAATTCCAAACAGAGTTCATCTATTTTTTCTATAACCAGGTGCTTTTCTTCTTCAGCTCCTCTTCGACAACTTTCTTTTGCTACTTTCTCTATTGCTGGTCCTACCTCACGCTCATATCGTTTATAAATTGTGCTATTAAATCCTGGAATATCTAAACATGCTAGAATTTTATTCAACATAGTCATTCCTGCTCCACTATGTAAACAACCTGCAAAAGGAATAATACAAATGATAAAAAAGTGGAAAATGTACTAATCCTGATAATAATCGATAAGCAAACGTTTTTTTATTAATTACCTAAAACAGCGGACGAATTACCCGCAGAGAACATAAGTTTTTGGAACGAAAGTGAGACGTAAAAATTACGTTCTTACGATCTTTTTACGTATTATTTACGTTATAGAAACTTATGTTCTCTGCGGGTAACGTCACATTTTTGTCGATTTTGTTTGTTTTCAACTTGATGAGAAGTTCCAGTCGGTGCAGTGTATACATTTTGACAATTTGTACATTTTACTAACAAATACGAGAAAATCCCTCTTCTTTTTTCTCCAATAATATTATTTAATGAAAGGGTCAGTTTGCATTTTTCGCAAAATAAATGTTCTCCAAATGTTTTGAACTCTACAATGCGTCGGCCACAATATACTTCGCATGCTTTATCATTACTTTCTGACCAACTTCGTTTTCCCGATTTTCCTAATGCAATCGCTTGTTTTCTTTTCTCAAGAAACTTTTTATTTATTACTCTGATGCCTTTATAGCGACAAACAACCTTTGCATTTTC
>JABFPD010000505.1:0-11263 GCA_022817545.1 Cremastobaeus sp. ZL-2020 | reverse complement strand
TCCAAGGAAAAATAAATCATATTCGGATGACGAATATGAAGACTGTTTGTAAATTTGTAAATAACTGTATAAATGTAACTTTGTACATTTTGTGTTGCTTATTCACTGACATTCCTCAATTTGCAACAGATTTGCAGACTCGTGATTAAATTATTTAGATATTCCACTTTTCATTACGTTTATTAATAATAATAATAAGTATACACAACAAAACAACGACTTAGTTTGTACCAACAACTGGTATCCAGGTAATTAATTCATGAAGTATTTGCCTTGAGTTCCCTAGGGTCTATTTGGAAGCGCAATGTTTTTCTCACGTTCTCTGTTGGAACTCCATGTTCTCTGTAGTAAGTTCTTTCGTATAAATACTCTTTCGTGCATTCATCGATCAACTCTTTGTCATAAAACCACTTTTTGTAACACTCGTGCATAATTTCGTTTTCTTTCCTACATTTTATGACGTTCAATAAACCAGTTTCTTTACTGCAATTGAAAAAGGCTGAAAATGATGAGTTGTTGAATGAAATATAAGTTGAGAAGATGGACAATTCAGTTAATTTAATTTTTTCTAATAATCATACCAGAAACTTCACTCGGACACTTTTCCTTCGAGATTTTCTCCCTCACTTTTTTCGGTATCAAAATGTCTTTTTCAACTCTCCGTAGTGATTGATCCTTTGGGTCACCTGCAAGTAGATCAACAATTTCATCCGTTTTTTAATTTATAATAACAATTTGAAATATTGCAAATTTTGCAGTCAGAAAAGACGTAAGATAACAAATGGAGTGATCAAAATGTTGAAGTCTTTGAGAGAAAAAGTTGATATTACCAACTCCATGTGGACCTCCGCCAAGAGAGGATTTCAGAACTGTTTTTTTGAGCTCAGGCTGTTTGAGGGTTTCACTGTCATTCATTATTTACACAGTTACAATTATGTGGCGACAATAATAATAACTATATGTACTAAGAACTGTAGAGATAAACACGGTACACATAACAATTTCGTTTTCATAACATAACCTTCATAACCATATTTCCTTTGAACATCAGTTTATTTTGTGTTTGTCTTTGTCTTCACTCGGTGGTGGGATAGGGATAGAAAAACATAGAGGTTTAGGTATTTTGTACGGAAATGTAATACAATGTACGTATATATGTATACGTTGACAGCCAGTATTTTTACACATGATTTATTTATATAAATTTTATATGAATGTAATTCATATTTGGATTATGCAATTTATATAAATCGTTTACATACATTAAACAAACTTAATTTTATATAGTTAAATAGTATTTTCTTTTACTTGTACTAATTGGAAAACATTGTTATATGGAAAATATATTATTCAATAATAATCAATATAACCGAAATAAAACAAGATATTTTAATATATTTATTATATTACATTTAAGAAATATAAATTTTGTAATGAACGATTTATATACAATCTACAACCAGAAAAGAAATTACATTTATAGAAAATTTATATACAACATTTGCAGAAACTATTTTTACAAATATGTATAGAAAATTTTATATTAATCTGGATATCAGGGTATACAACGTAAATGCAATAAAAAATTAACATATAAAATGTAATAATTTTTTTCATCTTTTGAAACGGTGCAAAATATTTTTACTTGTTATTTTTAGAAAGAATTAATATTTGAAAGGAATATACTTTTTATTAACAAGAAAATTATTGTTGAAAAAAATGACTATAATAAATGCGGCGTACGTGCCAATGTGCCAACAAATTGTCTTTTATTTTTGAGCAATTGACTTGCACGTATTTAAAAAAATAATTTCGTTATAGCCAGCATTTAATGCGCCTCACTTTTTATTAAAATGTTATTAATTTATAAAAAAAAGCGTATGAGTGATTTTTAACTTGTGGCCTGTAAAACTGTTGTGGCTTGGTGGTGTACGGGCATGTACACCATTTCACAACCACAAGATTTGTGGTTCAATCCCAAGTATTGGCGTTTTTTTTTTGATCATTTCGTAATTATTGCAAGGTGTGTATAAATTGGAAGGTTAGCGAAATTATTTTTAGTAAAATATTTATTATTATATTATTTTTGTTAGAATATTATTATTATTTTATTTTTATTATTTCATTTAGTATATTATTTTAGTTATATTATTATTTTTAGTAAATATTTATTATTATAAGTAAAATATTTTATTGTTACAGAAAAATAATTCAATTTAATTTTTACAAATTAAATTCTATTATAAAAGTATGCAGTCATGTTTACTTTTGAAAGTTATTCTGTGTCACAAATTACTTTTCAAATTAAATATACTAATTGCAAATTAAATAAATTAATAGGAAGTAAAAAAACAAACAAATAAATAATGAACTAATTAACTTCCTATTTCTTTTTCTTGTATATAAAATGAATAGTTTTAATCAATTAATAATCATAGATTCGAGATAAAAGTTTTTTTGCAATATTTCAGTATATATTTACATAATTACATTTATTACATATTTATTGTAAAGTACAATCTATATTTTATTATGTTGTTTTGAGTTCATGTTATATAACTAAGCGCTATGTATGCTAAAAATATTGAACTTAATACTGAAAATAATGAACAAGTATAGTTGTTTCGAGTTTTCAACTGTTTGAACTATTCGCCTCGAAACGTTGTTAGTTTATTGAAGTAGGTTCGACAGTGGTATTTAATATCAGCCAATTTATCGCTTTCATGCTGTAGTCTAGTATCAATATATTTCTGAATAACGAAATAAATTATTTGTTGCCTGTGATCGTGGAGTGGTTCTTGTTCCAAGCTGTGGTTATTTACATCTAAGATGTAACTTGGCACGTTTCTTAATGTCTCCGTTACTAATTTAACAAAAATTGTTTTCGTCATTAAGATTTCTTTATATCTGCGCAACGTACTTTCTGTAGTTCGGCATATTTGAATGACATCCTCGGAAGCGTATGTCAAGCCTCCTCTATTTTTCATAGATACAAGTTCTGACCGTGTACAAGAAACTCCAATCAACATTTTGACACACGGTTCGCAATGAACTTGTTGCCTTAATTGTTTAACAATAGACCCAGCTGTGTACTTAATGATCTCTTCAGAAAGTTCTGATTTAATCCAATCGTTATCTCCTGAATAATCATGTTCTAAAACGTGCTGATTTTTATGGAGAAATTCAGTAATTGGGAATGAAGCTGAAGATGGTTGCTTGTATTGTCGAACTTTCTTATTTTTTGGGTTGGACAAAGTAGTCTCTTCGTCACGCATGTCAGACAGTTCGTCAGTTGTTTTTTGACACAGAAGGGTTGCATCCTGGGGGGTGCAATTTGCAGACGTAGGCACAGTCACATGCAAATTGTGCAGCAACAATTTTTTATATGCTGATTTGAATTGGACACTCGTTGGATTATTACAAAACCCATTCATTCTTCTGATCAAGGCAAAGAACATTTCAACATGGTCTTGCGACAGCTTATATGATAAAACATAATCGACGTTAAATTCGTTGAATAACACCTGTGACAATGCGTATAAATTTTGCAGGTCGATAATGAAACCTAAAAATCCCGTTCGAACAGCTGCGCAATCCAATACTGATTTCTGTATAGTATTGGTCATTCTTTCTTCAACATGGACTGCTTCATTTTCCTTATTGCCCTGCTTTTTAGATTTTACTTTAATATTTATTTTCAAACTTTGTATGTAATCGATGCATTCGTCGATTGTCTTCTTTAGTTGAGGCATGCATGATTCCGTAACGCCACATCTTGTTGGTGTTTTGCAGTATCTATTCTTCGTGTTTAATAAATCAAATATTGTGTTAATCATGTCGCAGAACTTTGCTGTCGCAGAAGCTCCTTTGAAAGCGTCGTCTTTAATTTTGGATTCCAAAAAGTACAGGGCAATAGAAGTGCTTTTACTTAGTACTTGAGCAGCGAGAAACACTTTCATCTTTTCATTTTGAAAAAACACATGTCTGTTTTTGATTTTACAGGCACAATGCAACCCTTCAGAATACTGTTTCTCATTTAAAATTCTAATAAAATTCCATTGTATATGTTGCTGGTCTTTATAGATTAAAGGGCCTTTTGCTTCAAAGTAATTACGAACTAATTTAAGCATATGGCATGCATCAAAAAAAGCAAATACGGGTTTCAATGTGCACGGATGGGGAAAGTGTGGTTTGAACTCTGGACTTCGGAAATCGAAATTTGCGCCCATATCTTTAATGGCTCTCTGATTTGATTCATCACCATCGAATGTCACACTTACAACGTCAATACCGTTTTCATGTAAATTACTTAATAATTCCTTCAGTAAAAGCGCTTTGTCTTTACCGCATAATGAGTCTGTCAAATAATACGCTACAGGTGCCTTGAAGCTTCCATTTATACATACCAACATGAAGACCAAGGCTTTTGACGCCGTTCTTAATTTCCCATTCTTATCGAAATCTGGTAAGAGGCCACCGTGATCGGCTATACCCAACCACTCGTGCGAGTTTTTACAGTAATATGTTAATTTCTTAACATGCATCTCGTCAAAAGTAACATTGAAAACAAGTTTCCTACCCTTTTCAAACTCTTTCTTGACATTTTCAGAAATGTTGCTTATCATTTCATGATTAATACCAGGGTTATATTTTTCCGATTTGTTCCATCTGTTCAATGTTTCTACACAGGGTAAACATTTCAGCATATTTTGTCGAACCATTTCGTAGGCAGCTGTGGAATGGTAATGCAAAGCAATTGCAAAATTTCGAAGAGCGGGAGGGAAAGGGGCCTTCGAATTTTGATCTCCCATTCGGGAAATTAGATCTTTCACATGCACCGGCAAACTCTGAAATATCACACGGAAAACACAAGTTTATTACGTTGTTTATGCTCTGAGTACAATTGATATATAGCTGGTATAAAATACGGGAATAAGTAACTGCCTTTTTGTCTATAACAACACATAATCTGTACACAAATTGCTTATACCCGTCTTTTAAACTCACTATATCTACAATTTGTTGAATATTGTAAGGAAGAAATATTATAAGGTTGAAGATTGTTTAATAAAGAACGCATGCTAGTAAATGAAAGTAAGAATTTTTAATTATGCTGATAAATACTGTGAAATACGTACATGTACATATTCATCATATTTATACATAACAACGAGAACATTGATTGTAATAGGCCTAGTTTTCATAACATGTATTATTCGTAGATAATTTAACTGAAGTTATTTAATGACATGAGTTTGATACATTTTCAGAATGTAGAAAAAATTTCTGATTACATTTGAATAATTGATTAATTGTAATGTACAATTTAGTAAGTTGAATAGATACATTAATATTAATTATTTAATTTAACAGCAGTCAGTAAATCATGTAAATTTCATAAATTTACTGATTACATTAGAATTTTTAATTCATTAATTTTATGTACAATTTAGCCAAGTTTTTTTCATAAATACTGTTTCTTTTGAAAAAGATTATAGTTACTATGAAAAGATTCTATTTAAAACCTCCAAATATTCAGCTGCCACGACTTCCTTGTTATTTTTTAACGAATGAATTAAGTCCTTGAAATCCATAATTTTCTTCTCCCTTCTATTCATCTTGTCTCGTGTATTTCTAATTTGATCGTGCTTCTGCTTCATTAGTGTTAAAAATTTCTGCCATGCTTCTTCTGACGCAAATTCGTTCCTACATAAGCTTGTTGGTTGGTTTTCAATGTAAAAACGAAACTTTTTATTTTCTGGAACATTTTCAGCACTATCACTGAGACGAGCCCTGCAATAACATAAATTATATATTACATATGTAATAATGCATATCAGTATAAATGCTTAATGTCTCATTTCAAAATTCTACATATAACAAATATTTGGCTAATATTTGTCAATTTTATCAAAACTGCAATACATTATTTCTCGTTGAATTTCTATTAATATTACACAGAAAAGTTTTGTTATTTACAAGTTTTAATTAAGTTTTCATTTCCTTTCATGAAACATTAGAAATTGGTTTTGCTACTAATACACTAACCTTTTTAAGCTTTTTTTCTCATTTCCTGGACCATGTTCTTTAAATCTATCACTTGATGGAGAATTCACTGGAGAATTATCCTTACTAGAACTGCTTTCAAGGCCATTGATAGAGCGATTCTCACTTTCAGTTGAAACTTCTGATACATTTGTTATGTTCATTTCATCAGAACTATTCACAGAATAAATTGATTTCTCAGCATCATCGAAATTAGATGTGGGCTGAATATTTGTTGCATTGTCTGTAAGTACTTTTCTTGGTATTTCTTCAGTTTTTTTACTTGCAATATTTTGCACTACTTGCGGAGAAGGTACAGCGTTGCTTTTTAATTGTCTTCTATAAATATTTCCATCAGTACATTTAAATGAATCTGCAGGAAAGTGATCGCTGCAAATTGCTGCAGTTTTTGCAACAGATTTCAATCCTAGAAGGTTTATCCATTTTTGTTTCCATTCTGCTTGACTTGGAAATCTACGTTTTAAAAGAAAATAATCATTAGTTTAATTAGCATAGGAAATATGTATTTTTAACTACAGAATTTATATATTTGTAAACTTTGGAGTATAATATATTCAGTGCTATTACTGCACAATTTATTCACTCAGTTGTGAAAACTGCGCACGTTTTGTCCAGGGATGTTAAACTTTTTACATAAAATGCAACTTGAAGGCATTATTATATATTTACACCTATTCACACATAATTGTATACAGCAAAGGTTATGTTACAACATGGTCGGCCGTCAAATATACAATCCCCTACCCAGCCTTTACTAAACGTACAATTCTTATAGCATTTTCCATCCCCCTGTTCCGTTGAGTTCCGTTGTCCGGTACAGCGCGTTAAAGTCCCGGGATTGAGCGGAATTCTACTATTCAAAAGATTCAAAACAAAAACAAGCGACGTTTTTATTCTTGCAATTAATTTCTTTTGTGTGTAATTTTGATGAAAAATTATTAAAAAAATGTTGTATTTGCAAGGAAAAGTGAATGGGAAGTTATTTAGCTACGTTTTTCAATTGGATGAAATAAGAATCGGTTCCAAATCTTCAGATTCAGGTGATCAATCTGATAATTCGTTCAAAATGAATACACGTTTCTTGAGTGTCATGTTTAAATCTGTAAAATTATTTATTATTTTATTAAATATGAAATAAATAATTATGACATTTTAATTTTGATTAAATATAAATTAAATATTTTTTTAATGATAATAATAAAAATAATTACTTATTACATGCCTACTTTGTAGTAATATTACTTCAGCTGAGTCAATTCCAATATTTAAACCATTTTTGTTTAAAAAAAATAAACAATTTATTTAAAATGCAAAATAATTTTGTTTACTTTGAATTTATTTTAAAGGTTAGAATGATTGGACTTATTCCTAATTCCGGGACTGTAACGGGCTGTACCGAACTACGGAACTCAACGGAACAGGGGGATGGAAAATGCTATAATATTTACTGGATAGGGCATACCCCCCGAAGCACCAATCAAAAGCTGTGATCTAGACGCCATGATTGATTTGGAACTTCGAACAACTTTTAGCGCTCTATTCAAATGTAGAATCTAGAATGAAATAACTACGTTCAAAATATCATCACATGTAAGATTTGTTAGGTATCATAAAAAAATGTATAATTTGCGTTGTCGTGTTGAAATGTAATTAAACTTAATATTTCTATATTAAAAGAACAAAAATCATTAATTCAATCAATAGCAATGAATAAAAAAATGAGAATCGATTTCGAGTGTGAAAAATTTCAAATAAATGTTTTTCAATGTTTTGAATTTAAAAAATCATTTTAATAACATTAATTTACAGTAATATTGCAATTAAATTAAGTAATTAAAAATTTTAACATGAATGTAAAAAATATTTTGAAAAAAAAAGCTAAACCAAGAAGCAAACCCAAATCCCTTGGGTGAGAAACCAAACGCTTAACCGCTACACCATGAAGCAACAACAATTCTTGAGACCAAGAATTAAAAACCACTCATACGCCTTTTTCTCTGTTTTCTAAAGGAATTAACTATTATTCTGAAAGTTTAAAAACTTTAATTACTAATTATTAGCTTTTAATTTAAGCAATGAGCATTTTGCAAGTAGATTGGCATAGAACACAGGAAAAAAAGCCGTATGAGTGGTTTTCAATTCTTGGTTTCAAAAGTTGTTGTGGCTTCATGGTGTAGCAGTTAAGCGTTTGGTTTTTCACTCGAGGGATTTGGGTTTGCTTCTTGTTTTAGCTTTTTTTTCAAAATATTTTTTACATTCATGTTAACATTTTTAATTACTTAATTAATTTAATTGGGATATTATCAGAAAATAATATTTTTGTTAAAAAATAATGTTACTTAAATTAAAATAATTAATTTTATTAAATATATTTTTTAATTAACAATGAAAACAGGAATAAAAAGTTAATTATTGTGATTATGTGCACGTAATGAATGTATTCATTTTTTTCCAAAGTAATTGATCCAGGTGTTATTGTTCTGATCATAAAATATTTGTAAGATTCAAAAGATGTAAATTGGTTACAGCGCATTGCAGTGATTTATTTAGAATTGTATAAAACATTAAGTATGAAAAATTGTTAATAAAGTTGCAAACTCGAAGACTTCATTTGTGGCACAGATGGCAATCAGGGCATTTAAACTTATATATATTATGTTTCAAAATGAAGAATAAAATTACTTGTTACTGCTACTTTCTGTATTTTCACACCTATAAATAAAAAAATAAAATTGAAAATTTGATTTACCGTACAGTAGATTAAGTAAACATTTTTATATGAAAAGTAAAGGTTAATAATTAAAAGATGAATTCTTTTTGAAAATAACTTTATTGAGATTACTTGTTTACTTGCAATTTTATTATGGAAGGAAACTTACACGTTCGATGTAAGGTTCAATTACAATATTCCTTTTTTAATACATTGTTGTTGCGAAATATTGTTCCAATATTTTTCAGTCGTTAATGAATGTTAAGCCACTTTCTGGTACAAGATTTTTGTTTTTCAACTCACGTGTAATTCCTTTCAGAAAATGGACTCTTTTTGTGAGTCGCTTTATCCTTTGGTTTTTGACTCTCAAGCTATTTCTCTGCTTAGAAATCACTTCCATAGATCTGTTAACGATGTCTTCCAGATTTTTAACAGAAGTAGCATAGGTGTGATCTAACTCCTTAGAACTTGATTCCAGCAAAGTTAAATTAGTTTGAGTTTCTTGATCGACTAACTGTTTAATATTGTCTGAGCATGATTCTGAAAATTTTTTTTAAATATGAAGATAATTAGTTGTATTTTGTTCAGACAAAACATACTACTAAATTTGTAAAATTATTATCTTGTAACAAAGAAATTCCATCAGGAGTAAATTGTTGTTTACATCCATGTTTAAGATCTAAAATATGCCAATTTAGATTAGTCCATTCTGTGGACAAATATTTTGTCGATTTTTCCAATGTTTTCTTTACCTTTCTTGGGTGAACTTTCAGCAAAGGTGTCAGTTGTACTAGCACTGTAATTTATCGGGTCAATACCTAAAAAATATCAAAAAAAAGATTCAAAGATTGTAAGAAGAATCCTGTACATTGATAGTGAAACTTTACTTTTATACATGCAGTGACGATTAGAAATAAGTTGAAAATAAATGACGGTGTCAGAGGTTCAAGATATGAGAAACTCATGACAATAGCAGGGAACAGATTAATAAAAGAATACTTCAGCTCGAAAGAAAATTTAATTTCTCTTTACCTGATTCAAGGGATGTTTCAATTGCTGATAAACTTGCAAAATGTTCAATTTCATTATTTTGAGTATTTGCAGCAATCTGAACTGTCGAGTCGCCATGAAACTTTTTCAGAATTCGATCTTCCAATGGAGATTTCCTTTTTAAGCACTGTGGAAAGTCTAAAAATGCAGTAATGAATTTTAAAATTTGTTCAATATTTTCCTGAAAACTCATTTGGATATAATATTCATAAGATTCAACCATTTTAACCTACTGCAATAACAATAATTGGACAAAAATAAGAGATAAAAGAGATAAATGTATATACTGTCTTGTCTGTTGAATTAAAGTTTATTTAATAATAGTATGACCATAAGTTCGAAAACTGCTATGGGTATTGCAGTTGGTTTAGCCGGATTCATAATCGCGGTTACTGCTTCTACTTCGATTACAAGAGATGAGATTCTCATCTCTTGTAATAGCTTCTCATCATGAGAAGCTCCACTCTAAAAAAAAAAAATACACTAAAGTGACCAGCAGACCATGCATAGCTAAATGAAAATGAATTGCAATTTTCAATTTCGATATTTTGTCTACAATACTCCCTGACGTATTACTGAAAATCCACTACCCAATTATGTTAAACACGCAGAATATTTGAATTTATCCTTTAAACTAATAAATGAAAAAGTTGATGAAACCAATAGCAAATTACTTGAAAATAGTATAAAAATGCATACTAGATTTATCACATGAAAATGTTGAAAATGTAGAAAGAGGGAATTATTCTGAAAATGTTTAGCAAGATCATTTTTCTTATATTTCGCATATTTGCTAAGTTGCAGGTGAAAGGATTAATGCGACAATTTTTCCATGTACCTTCTACAAAAATTATTTTTACTCCATTTGAATCCCTCTCCTTCAATATATTTTCTTGTTCCGCACAGATTTCTGAAATATATATTAAGAATAAATTGAAATTGACAGTTCTAAACACTGCACCCTTCTTATATTTTGGAGTAATAAATAATAATATATAATATATTAAAATTAAATATTATTGAGTTTTTACCATTGGTACTTGAACTATTGCAATTTATTGGAATAGCATTGTCCTTCAATACTTTCTTGGTTCCTTTAAAACGATATGCATTTTCAGGAAAATGATCAGAACACAAATAATCATCTTCAGTTGGCACAAGATCTGATATTTCCAGGCTGTCTAACCATTTCTTCAATAAATCTGGCTTTTTAATTGGAAACCTGTAACAAATCACATTTGTAAAAATAATTTTGGCTATATATAACCATAAATTGAATTTATTTAAAAATTACCTGTGATATGATTTCAATCTTCCACATTTGACAGAATGACAAAAGGTGCAAGCTATCTTTGGTTTGCCAAAAATCGTTGGAGTACTTCCATAAACAATTGTGGTTACTCCTTTTTCATTAATCTTCAAACAACTTTTTTCAAA
>JABFPD010000504.1:0-11276 GCA_022817545.1 Cremastobaeus sp. ZL-2020 | reverse complement strand
GGTGGTGGCGGCGGTGGGGGGGCGGCGGGGGGCAGTGTGAATTTATTACAAGCTAGTCGGGGAAGAAGGGGGATGAAGGGGAAGGCGGGCCGCCGACACAGGGGGGAAACGAGAAAGGCCAGTCGCAGGCAAAAGAAAACTCGAAACTCGCCCGTTTTTGGTATTCGCGCGGTGCACGCCGCTTACTTTTCCGGCTTCTAGCGACTCACGCGAATGACGTGAAGAATCGTCTCACTCATCATGTCGTCGCAAAGGAAACTCCACTGCATGCTGTATGTCGAGCCATTACCGTTCGACTCGCTTATATTTTGTTACCAAGCTAACGTGGAAACACTACCCAGTCCGATGAATATTCAAACGCTGGACCTCTCGCCTTTGTCATTTCGTTCAATTAGGTTTTTCAAATTATTAACATAATTATTACATGCGCAGGTGTATTTTCGGAGCGTATTTTGGAAAAATGTTTTGCGCGAATGTTGTATTTCTTGGAATTTCCAGTTACTACAATATTAGACGTTTCGGTTACTCGTTTTACAACCCGTTTCAATAATTCTAAATACAAATATGAAAATAAACCAATTGTTAATAAATTGAATTACCATAACGCATACATCGGCATATATAAGCATTTTCGAAGTTACATCAATATAATTTATGCGATGTTTAACATTCGATGACAACAGACTATATTATTAATATAAATGCAAGACATTCGTCATATCTAGTGTGAATAAATTCTTCTTGCATTTGACGTCCATGAATAAATAAATCAAATAAATAAATAAATAATTATACACATTTTACAGTTTCCTATACTTTAAATGAGGTTACGTACAATATAGAATGAGTACCCGAGTGGAAATTTTGAAATTGGGAACGCATTGGATAAGACCCGGATGGTGAATCTGGAAGTGGGCTGGATGAAATTTGGTATTATCCTGGTGAAATGCTGGATATGCACTGTATAAGGAGCGCTATACAGTGCGAATACAATTAGTTTCCACTTTGAAAAACAGTCTGCAAATAAGCTGGATGCAAACTGGGAACTGACTGGACGAAAATTGAATTTATTAGAAACACAGAAATCTCGTACAGAGTTTCATGTTCACTTACACCTTGTAAATATATATCTATATTTTCTAAACATTTTTCGGAAAGAATTGTGGGTTATTTAAATCCAGGTTGCGTTTATTCTGTTTCCAGGTCATATTCAGCTTCTTTCCAGTGTATCTTTTAAAGTGGAAACTAATTGGATTAGCACTGTATAGCGCTCCTTATACAGTGTATATCCAGCCTTCTGCCAGTTAGATCCCGGATCTGATCCTGTGTGTATCCAGCCTTTCTCCAAATAAATGACAAATCTAATCCAGACTGCTTCCAAATTCATCTGCCAAGTCTTATCCAGTGCGTTTCCAATATTAAATTTTCTACTCGGGTATGGAGAATATCGAGAGGCAAAAATCTCGAAAATCGACGATGGCATATTTTGGAAATTTGAGTTAGAAAAAAAATGAATTTTTGAATTCGATAACCAAAATAGTCATGCAGAAGATGAATAAAATGATCTGTACGTCGTGAAAATTATTCTTTCAACTATGTAATGTCGTTAGAAATATTTGTATATGCATAAAGAATGGTTCTTTAAGTTTTAATTCAATTTTTCTAAAAGAATGTCCAAACTACTAAAAAAAATGGTAATTTTTTATTTAGGTTAAAAACAAGATCAAATGTTAAACAAACGCGATAAATTTTATGATTCTAGCTTTTTTTACATAAAATTAAACATGTTTACTGGTTTTTGGACAAATCGCTAGGGGTCGATTTTTTTCGTCCGTGTCACAAGGAATTACCCTATATGATTTAAATCTTTTATTGAATTAGTGAAAAATTTAATTTAAATACATAAACATGGTATCGAAAATAAAAAAAATATGCAGAGAGAAAAAAATTCATTCCAATAAGTCTTATCAAATATTGCATTTCTTACTTGCATGAATGGAAAGAATATATCTCTGATACAGGTATATATTTACAATTAAGTTTGCAGCAGAGCAAAATTATATTTGCTTCGGTAAATTGTGAACAAAATGAAATCGGTTGATTTGCTTGTTAAATCAAATTTTACTTAATGCATAACATTTCATTGGTGACCAATTAAAAAGTTTTTCCATTTAGCTAATATTTGAATTTAATTAATGTATATCACCTGAATCATATTGGCTTTGTAATTTGTTAATTCAATTACCGCATGAAAAAAGACACGGTGCAAACTTCAATATTAATTTAATGCTTAATGACTTTTCCGCTGAAAATTCTACGCTGAGAGTAAAATAAAATTAATGTGATAAACGATTCACGATTAATGCATTTATACTAGAAATATTATTTGTATGGCTTTGGAAAGCATCCAGGATGACGAAAATGTTTGTTGGGGACAAGTTAATTTGTTGGGGTGAAAAATTGATAGTTTTTTGTCCATTCATTAATTACAAGATACTCAATCACGTGAGCAATATTAATCTCGGCTGCGGTACCCTGAAGCAATTTCCACCAGATTCAAGTGCAAATTCTGAAATATACGACGTATTATAATGCATGTTATTTCTAAAATGAATATATGCGTAACTAAAATATTATCTAACCAAAACTAATACCATAAAGTTTGTAGTTTCCTAGGTTAGTTACGTCTACAGATTTTATATAATTCCATAATTTAATAAACTTTGCCGTAGATTTTGCGCAGGAAACCAAGGCTATGGATTTGTAGAGAATCATGTTTCAATAATGCAGACATTTTGTGTTCTAGTCACAATCGCATTCTTTCTGCAAGCAATACAACTTACAAGGGATAAGGCACTGCATTATAAACATGCAAAATAACTGAGTTCCGAGATTTGTTTTGAATTGTTATAAATTTTGTCAGAGTAAGCTTTTTGTTTCGAGTTACATTTATACATTTTCGAATATTCATGCAATTTTGTTTGTATTTGTATTCAAATTGAAGAAAAAACAAGCGGAGTTTGCTTTCTATATATACCGTTGGTTTACGGTTTTAATTGCATTATCACATGATTTATTATTGCACAGTCAGTATAAGGTATTGTTTATTATTTTATTTTAGTCTTGGAATTTTGAAAAACAAATTGATGTTTACATTTTTTTATCCAGACATTGTGTAAAAGTAAAAGCAACAGTTTAGAGAAATCTCAGCTAAAAGCTGCCAATATTTAGACATTCAATTCGAAATAATATACGTATAAATAAACTTTGAAGTTTTATAATAAATTAGGAGCGACAACATTTATATACGGTTTATTCCTTTCTAAATTCTTCACGAAGAGGACCTGGCAGGTCGAAACGTGAAATTGTAATTACAAACATCACATGAAAGAAGATGAGTATAGTGGGAAAATGACGATTTTTCATTTCTTACTGACTGAATTTGTTGGAAATTAGCGCCCTAGTAACGATAATATACTTATATATGTTTCTTCGTTGTCATATATGAAATTTTTAGAAACATATATGGATGTTGTAAAATCATATATGGTTGAATATATACATTTATGGCCATATATGGTGTGTTTAACTCATATATGTTTGAGTATTATTCATATAATTATGTTCCGTAAAAGTACATAAAAGTTTGGCATATACAACATCACTAAAAGGGAAAACATGTATGTTATTTCGATAGATGCAATCATATATTATTGGAAAATTTTCGTTTAAAGCATATATGTTATACGAACTCAACATATATTGCCATATATGGTCATATATGTTTCGAATCTTTTTTTATATATGAAAAATAAAAGCATTTTCATATATATCAGACATATATGTGTCAGTTTTACTAGGATAGCAATTATTTTTTAATGAAAAAGTTTCGTGAGATCTTATTATTAATTTTGTATAGCAGTTTGTTTGATTCATCTCGATGTTGTCAATTTTATCGTGGTGCCTGAAAATCTTCTTTATTTTGAATACTGTGTTTATTACTTTTGACATTATTTAAATATTTATTTTAAACTCGTTTTTCTAAGAATATTAAAAAATGGAGTCAAGTTGTTTTCTTTTAACCACATAGATATGATTTGAAACAATGTTTCATATATGGGGATATTTTAAATTAAAACATAAATGAATTTTTTTATTTAGATCGAAGTCATATACGATTTATCCTGTTTACATATATGGCCATATATGGATGGATAAAAATCCATATATGATACGTATACGTTTTTCAATGTTTTATATATGAGCCATATATGTTTTATTTTCACAAGAAGAGTGTAAGATTAACATTAAACATTCTTATATTACAAGTTGATACTTCACCTTATAAAAAATGCATAAATATTAAAAGAAGAACTGCATCAGTATTTAATAAAGTAGAGAGAAATCCAAAAGTTGGTAGATGCAAATACATAATAATAATAATAATTGTTGCTAAATCTATTTTTTCATTCCAAATTTAGTACAAAATGACTCCAAAAATCGATCTAGCGGCGTTTCGTTGCAGAAAGTGTATTGCTTATGCTTTTGCTTTCAGAATACGCAAATAAAATATATTATACCTGCAGCAGAAACTCTTGTAATAAAGAACAGAAACTTTCGAAAGAGAATTAAATATTGAGATTTTTTCCTCGTTACGAAGAGAGGTAACAAGGGAAAAAGGATTAGCAGCTGAGATGTTATTATTCAGTTCGTAGAATTGAGATTTACGGGAAAAATGTTAACATATCGAATCATGCTAGATAATAACTAAAAGTTATTATTAATCGTGAGGTAAATTATCGCTTGCGTACATTTTTTAAATTCACGCTGTAATATAAAAACATTTGTTAACGAATATTGGAATATCAATTTTTGTCATTGAACATGACTTCATTTCATGAAAAATTCAAAAATTAAAGGAATATTTAATATAAAATCATTTTACTTACTGTTATTCTTATTGAAAATAAAGTTTTAATGAAAGCCCAATAAATAGCAGGCTAAAAATTATACTGTTCTAATTGAAAAATTAATCAAACTGACAAATCAATATTCTTTGTTATGATTTTGCATACTTGTGCAATTTTTAAAATAGGTACTGCATTATATATATACAGCTCATATATATTATCAGCGTAATTATACAATTTCCCTGTTGCACCGATCTGAATTACTAATAATACTGTGAATTCCGTACATACGAGTATTAATAAACTTGATAGAAAGAAAGACTGCGAAAGCAGCTCGTGACAATTTTAACTTGATAATCGAGCAAAAATAGGGATACAGGATTTATAGGTGGTCTAAAAAACGTTGTTCACTCCGTTGTACTCTTGTTTCGCCCGGAGAACATGCGAAATAAGCGATAAAAGCAAAGCATTTGCAGCCGCGCTATTTTTGTTTCATTCGCATTTACAGTTTAAGCTTCAACAATTACGAAACGATCATACCTGCGAGAACGCGGCAATGCGAAATTTTTTGTTGCGCGGGGAAAATGTGATGTAGAAAAACGTGGCCGAGGCGGCAACAAAGACCAGCATTGTGCTCCGTCGTTTCAAATTATTATCATTCATATTTGCAGGGAATACATAAACATATGACTATTCGTTAGAAAGACTTTTTGTTTCTTTGATAATTGCATGGGTTCATTCATTGTGGAGCGTCGCGAGTTCATAGTCGCACAGAATTCGCTTTTTGTCCATAAGAAAGCTGGAAAGGAAATTGTCCACGTTTGTACATCCGTGTAATTATGAGGGTATTTGCAGACACTTTTAACGAATTTGCTCGTTATCAAATTCTTCAGCAGCTCATTATAATTGAAAATATTCATTACACAGCGTAAACAATATTTGGTCCCGTATGCTCACATCCATTATACGTTTTACAAAGGCTTTAATTTTGAATTACCCGGCGTATGACGTTGCGACTTAAGCTCAATCATACGACGACAATTTAATTAATAAAATTGAATTTCTAGGGTCAACCGAACCGGCGAACAGGCATCTGTGACGAGGATTCTATGGAGGTATGACATTAATATTACACACCTTTCCCTCGCGCTCGGATAACTATTTGGAATAAAATAAATTCATTGTTCCAGATTAGAAACGGGAATAAAACATTTCAATTATGCGGGTGGAACAGCGGCCAACACAGTGAGTATTTCCACCGGGGTTATCTGTTTAGATGCGTCGGCCTGACAATCATTTAATTAATTTTACTTATCGTCGCCGAAATTCTTTGCATAAGCTGGGGGAAAAGGTTGACGAGATTGCTAATTGTCTTATCGCTGTAGCACCTCGCTTATCGCTTCATCACTACCCAGGACGGAAATAATGACGGGTGACTTTACAAATATTTCCTCCGGCGTTGCTTCCGTTTGCAAGCCACCGATACGAAATAAACTTCCAGTTAAATAATTTTCAATCAAACTTAATATTACTACTCCCAAGTTTTTTCTGACCACGGGCAAGAAAAATAAACAATCTTAGTTTAGTGCAGGAATGAGAGATTTTTCAATATTCTACTGATATTTGGTTTTCATGTTTGTTTCTTTCAGTTTATTTGGACATAGGTAACGACTCTATGACCATTGATTTCAAATTGCCCGGTAACTTGCAGTCCAGAATTTGGGAAATGCGGATACTTCAACTTCCCTTTGAACAGCGCGCTCCAGCCAGCTGTCTTCAGTATTTCCAAAGCACAAATGGTACACTCAGGTCTTTTAATTACTTGGTAAATGGTCGATTTTTGGCCAGGCAGGATTACGTGATCTGCGTTCGCCAGGAACCCGGAATGTGTAGCATATCTTACAGACCGTGTTCTGCAGATTCGTTCCGCATTGGTCCACCTAGATTCAATGGAACTTACACCAATATGAATACCGAGGGCTCAGGTTCTGGACCAGATATTACCATGGTACCAGTGAGACGATGTCGAGATAGAATACTCATACCATGCGATTTTGAGGAATTCATTACGGTGAGAATGTAATCCAATTAGTTATTTGCTGCGAACCTAGATAATAATTGAATATTGATTTTATCATATTCTTATTCGATGTGTTATATTATATTTCCTATTCTATATTATAGTCTATACTATAGTCTATAATATAAAATAGGAAATAATATTTGATCATCAAAATCTGCTTTTTCTGATTTAAATTGAGCACGATAAAATGATAATCGAATTCAGGCTGATATGTTTTTATAATTTTATTGTCTTACAATATAAGAAAAAAGTAAACGTCAAAAAAAAGTTTTTCCTAAAGCCTTTTGAAAATATGCTTTTTTCGAAATATTATTTATGAACTATTAGATTAGCTTTATTTAGAGCAGGTGGGAGTGAAATGGCTAAAATCCTCAATTTCCAACGAATTTTGCTATAACGTCTGAAATAATGAAACAATTAATTCAAATAAGACAATTTTTAAATTAAAAGTTTGAAAGAAATTTGTTTAACATTTTTTTAATATAAATGTACCAAAAAAAGAGGTAACTTTGACTGAAGTTAACTCGGTCAATTTTTAGGTTCCCTAGTAAAAAGGAACATATAATAACAATATAATGGCAATATAGTGGCCATATACTGGCAATATAATGATTCTGAGAAACCATATATTGACCATATAATAGCAATATAATAACAATATAATGACCATATATAAAACATATATGGCCAGTATAATAACAGTTTATGATAATTTAACCTATATGATCAATATATGTTTTCTATATGTTCATTATATGTTCATTATATGTGTGGCTTTAAGGCAAAACCAGTTAAGTATATATGAAAACCCTATATACTTAACTGGTTTAGCCTTAAAGCCACAAATATGGTCATTATATTGACATTATATTGCTATTATATGGGCAACATATGGTTTTCAGAATATTATATTGCCATTATATTGTTATTATATGTTCCTTTTTACTAGGGTTATTATTTATATATATATACAATTCTATTTTTTGTGTTAAGAAGCCAAATTTAGTTCTCTACAATTGCTATTGATGTTTTTTTTGTTTCGGTTTTATAATATTATTTTCGAAATTCCGCTCAATAGCAATTTTTCTCCATGTATCTGACTCCAATTTGGCAGTTTTATGTTAATCGGGTGAAATCCGAATTCGGTAACCTCATCTGAGCGCGAAAAAACATGGAAAGAAAATTATCGAAACAATCAAGTTTAAAGTTTAAGAAATTATATTTCTCTACATATGATGAGAATATGTTTAAAAAATGAAATCTAATTCAATACGAGTACTGCCAAAATCTATGTGGAGAAAGATAAAGGTATAAGGTTCCCAAAAATAAATAAACATTTTTGGATTTGTTTTTCATTTTAGTCGATTTTTTACTCCCACCTGCCCTTAAACAAAAAAATAAAGACATTCTGTGGATTATTAGCGATTTCAGCCTTCTGCCCTGCAAAAATAAGTATCTTTCTGTAAAACACTTTTGATAAAAAGACTCTAAAAGTGTCTAAAAAAGCAGCCATCTTTGAATAAAAAAGATGCTTTTCGTGACTTTTGATCAAAAGTGTCTTAGAAAAAGACACATTGTTTTTGCACTGTGGATGATAACTAAAGAATGTCTTCAAAATTGAGCTCCGTTGAAGCAAAATTTGTAGCGAATGTAAATGTAAGGATTTTGTCTTCTTTATAAAGATGCTTGGTGAGAAATAATATAATATTTAAAGCCTGTTGGTTTTAGAAAATTGTCACGCCAAACAGTGATTATTTTAGGAAGCAATCAATTATTAAGGTTCTGTTTATTTTAGATTAGTTTTCAATTATCATGCAATTACCGAGGTATTATTATTCAATTTTTACACATTATTGAAAAACTGTTCTATAGTTTCGTGAATATCCGGCTATAATTTATCGAGTTTTTCCTGCTCCGTTCTCGCCGAACGTAATAATTTATCATTTGATTATGCTATTTTTATTACTAAAAAGGGTACATATACCTTCAGTATGTTTTATGCGCTTGCATAAAACCACTATCAAATTTTAATCACCTGCAGGTGTTGTATGAAATACTTTACGAAACAAACAATATAATATTTTCATTGTATATAGTATATTTGTAAATTTGATTCATTCAACGTGTTCGAAATTTCATTCTTCACGTTTTCAGTTTCTATAAGTATGAAAAATCATTTGATCTCGAATTAATTTGAAAAATTTCTCTGGATTGTACCCGTTTTCATGAAAATGAAAAGTGTGAACTTTCAATGTTTGGCTAGATTTCGTCGAGCATTTTTCTGCACATACTTATCGCGTCTTGCTGATAACATTGGCTCGAATTATCGTCTCTATATATATTTTGTTGAGCAGCATGCCGTGGTTCTTATACCCGTTGTACTAATGCACTAAATAATACTTTATTACTCGTAAAAGGTTCGTTTATAGTACTTCTACTTTGGGTACAATTTAAGATTGAAAAGTGTGTTTACTTTTACACCTCAAAGTTTTATAAAGATTTTTTTTATCACATATTCAAATTTTAAATACTTCTAGTGATCTTTGTGGAATTTATAGAAAGTTCTAGTCTACTTTGTATAATTTGAATATTGAAAATTCAAAATTGTTATCTTCTGTTTCGTACTTCAAACTAAAATGTCATGTTATGCACTTCATTTACTTCTGAAAACATTATTATATGTTAAATTGATAAGGATGGTTTTCTTCGGTTCGATACCATTTTTGGTTAGTGATAAACATTCTAGCAAATATTTCCGCAGACATTTAATCAGAATATAAATTTTGATATATTCATGAAAATAGTACTTCAGAATACAGAAAATATGACAAACATTTCCCGCGGATTATCTATTGTATCCGTACGTAGATAAATGAGTGTTTTCAAGGAAAAGCACAGATATGTGATAATTTAAATAAAGTTCCCTCATTTGAAATACCCATCTAAAAGTATGTATGCAGCTCTCCAACACTATTATCATTGTCAAAGATTGAAGATTCGAACTAAGTATGAGAATATTTCAGGTGAATTGAAGTCAGTCATTTAAAATTAGTTAGCACGGAAACGCAGTAGTACAAGCACGTACTTTGAAATATATATATACATATATATGTTATGTGCTGTTAGAAAGCGTTTACCATGTCTATTGTTATTGGAGTATTAATTATGTCAATCAGCACATGCGAAATATCTACGCAGATAATAAATTAATTACAATTGTGTTCATATTGTTATAAATAATACAATTCTAACTGGAAAAAAATATATTTATGTAGAAAAAAGTAGTTTTTTATATGATTCGTTTTTATATCATCGCTGTTCTTTATAATAAAAAAATGGTTTATTCCAGATTGCAAATATATTTATTTTGTATGTTCCATTTTAGCCCAGATTGGTTAGTTATAATCCGATTGATTCATCAATTCTGCAATAGAAGCAAGCTTTGGTTTTTATTATGCAGCAACTTTTTGAAGAAGGAATTTACTCAAGAATAATTTTATTTGTTTTATTTAATCTTATTTTGAGCCTGGCTTTGCGATAACAAAGCATTTTTATTGAAAGAAAAACTTGTTCAGTACTTTTTAAAACATTTCGGAGTTTTTTCAATCAATTTCATTCATAACGTTTTCTTTTCTTTTCTGTAGAAAAAATCTACAAATTCTCCGTTTGTCATTTATCTTCTTGTTATTTTGCATCAAATTTTGTATCATCATATTAAAATATTATGTATCAAGGCCGTATCACACTATTTTTCTGCAATGAAATGTATAATGCATTTTGTCCTACATGCACAAAATTGAACTTTCATATAATCTGTACAAGCGGAAGGAAAGTAGTATTATGACTGTTTTTGGGGTAATAAACTGCTTTTCACTATAGAAGTTTTAAGGAACGTTAAATTCTTTGTTAACACTTGCGTTGAAAAAAAATGTATACATAACAATGGCTATAGCAATGGTAATATCCAGGGTTGGGTACGTTAACAAAATAAATTAACGTCGTTAAGTTAATCGTTAATTAATTTTTAACGTACGTTAATTATTTTCTACCGAAATAACATGAATTATAACATGTTTTTAAATGTTTAAATACGATTTTTATTTACTACGTATATAATATATAAATTATATTTATACATTGATTGATGATTGACGGCCACTTCCCCTGCAAATAGAAACAAGTTTAGTTTGCAATGTTTCAATCTGTGATATTTTAATTTCTGTTATCAAAATAGTATATTAGGCAATAAGTGTGGGAAGTTGGGGATTGCAGATGAGTGTGAG
>JABFPD010000503.1:0-11276 GCA_022817545.1 Cremastobaeus sp. ZL-2020 | reverse complement strand
CTGCATCTGCCCCAAGGCTTGGCGGCTCCGACGCCAGCAAAACTGCCTCGCCCTTCAATTTTATCGCTCACAAAAAGACCAGACTAGCGCTTTGGATTTAAAGACAAGAATTCTTCTCTTTAACAAATAAAGGCTCCGCGGGCTCATTGCTGATACCGCTTGTTATTTTTGCATCAGAAGCTGCGCCAAAAGCAGGAGTTTTGTTCTCTAGACTGTCAAACAGCGCTGGTTTGGTCTTTTTGTCAGCGATAAAATTGAAGGGCGAGGCAGTTTTGATGGCGTCAGAGCCGCCAAACATTGGGGCAGATGCAGTGCTACTAAAGGGGCTTGCAGAGCTTGAAGGGAAAGTCTGACATTTTGTTTCCATGAAGGAAGTCACGGTTTCAGGAATTTTTGTGGTGAAAGAGAATCCAAGGTGCTGCAAGGGAATGGCCGCCGATGTGTGTGTAGTTGCTGTGCAAAAAGTTGCTGTAGTCTGAGTGACTTGTGGTGCAGCTGTAGCTGTCACGGTTATTGGCGGAGCTATAAAAACAAATAAAACATTAATAAGCGAAATTAAAATTTCCCTAAAAATAAAACATTAAAAATCGTTTAAAACAGTGACCATTCTGTTGAATCAGACAACACAATCACACTGATCAATTTCGTCAAAGATAAAATGAGCAAATTTAAATCTCCTGCAGGCTCGTGGTCTTGTCAAAGTTGCATGCTAAACAACTCTGGCTTGCTGTCTGTCTGTCCTTGCTGCACGACAGCAAAACCTGGAAGCACTTCAGTGGAAACTGCTCCAAAGGTTGAGAAAACAGTCAGTGATCAAATAAAAATGATCAAAAACAAATAAAACATTAATAAGCGAAATTAAAATTTCCATAAAAATAAAATATTAAAAAGCGTTTAAAACCAATCAGTTAAAACAAAATTGAAAAAGCTCTTACCACTAAGTGTCAGGGCAGGATTTGTGTTGATAACAGTGGTAGAATTCTCTTCAGTTGTTGAATTCTCTTCAATTGATCCAAAAAGTGGTTTAGTTACAGCAGGTTTACTGGATTCTGTTTGCTCGGTGCTAGATTTTTGTGTTTCACATGAAAATTCTATTGCAGGGCTTGCTTCCTTACTTGAAGGACTTGCAAAGGAAAAGCTTGACTCTGCAGGCTTAGTATCTTTAAGCGCGCCGAATAAAAATGCTGCAGGTGTTGAGACAGTCTTTATTGAAATCTCAGCTTTTTCTGCAACCTTCTCGGGCGTTGCAACTTTATTTTCTTGTCGTTTGTCATCTTTATTAAGTCCAAATGAAAATGACTTTTCCTTGTCTTTAACAAACAATAGCTCACTAAATTTGAAGTTACCCACACACTTTACTTTGTTTGGTACATCTTTTATTTGAATAGGACTAGCAAACTTGAAAGACTCCGTCTTTTGCTCACTTTTCAGTGCTTTGAGTCCTTTTGGATTTTGTGGTACAGAAATACCGAAAATAGGCAAAGTGGAAATAGGTAAAGCTATGTTGGGTAAATTTAAAGCTTCTACTGTTTCTTCTTCTTCAATATTATTTTTTCCTCTGTGGTTGGATTTCATTTTTCCCTTGAATTTCGTCTCAGATTCATTACTGTAAGTGAAATTACACACTCTCTTAATTTTTAACCAATTTTCATACAACATTCATATTTTTTCAAACAAACTATATCTTGATAAAGTTACTTTAATAACAAAGTTAGAATAGAGTAGAGTGGGGTAAAAAACCATTTGCGTTTTATATTTATGTGTGGGGTTGGAATTACTTGACATCCATCTTACACCAAAAATTGGTGTAAAAATGATGGAAACTTGTTTTTGGTGTTAGTTTGGTGGATTTATGGTGGTAATTTGGTGTAAAAGCGACAATAGATACACCAATTTTATAACAATATTACACTAATTTTACACCAAAAAATTTCTGTTAAAATTTTTTAATTTTATTTTTTAATTTTAAAATTTTTATCGTAACTTATTGTAATTTAATGTCAATTAGATATATGGATTTAGCACGATTTCCAGATACTAGTTGCGTTGCACACAGCGAGAAAAATGAAGCACAAAAAGAGTACATCGAGTAGCGAGAAAAAGCGGGTACAGTCGGAGCAACGAAGCGAGCGAATTAGAATCGTAAAGGTGCCTGGCGCGAAATAAGAACGAAAAAGTTGTGCGAAGAACGAAACGAAGCGAGAATCGAAGGGTTCGGTCGTGTATGAGATCGAGGAACCGGAAAACGAAAACGTGGCGCGGAGACCGTGGGGGCGAGGTCAAAAATATCTGTACCGAGGACGGTAAACGCGATTCACGATCCACGTGTGAACGTTAAAGTGCGAGCGAAACCATAATTTGGAACTGCACGTGTTAGACTATTTTGAATAAGAGGCAGTGTTGTGCTCATTATAAATAAAACGGTTATCGAATACAAACATGTGTCCTTTTATTGGAGCTGATACTCGTACCCCGACTTCTGAAATAGCGGATGGGATCAAAAAGGAATTAATGCAACAAAATTAATTTTTTAAATTAAATTAAGAATATTGTTAAATAGTTTTTAATTTAAACATGCACACCAAAATTTTTGGTGTAAATTTAAATGTGGTGTAAATATGTAACTTGCACTTTGAAACAAAGAAATAATTCAATTTTCCAGCAAATGTATGCCTCTGGCTTTTTTTACCTCACCAGGTGAAGTAACAATAGTTATAACTATTACATTGCTATGGTAAATCGATTATATCTCAATACTGAGAATCCCTACTAAAAAAACGAAATGGGGGTTTTGTAGAGGAAGGTTCTAAGATTAACCTACAAGTGTTCTGATAAGTCTATGTAATGGAGTGCAAGTTGTACATCGCAAAAACCACAAAAAATTTTCTTTTACCTCACTCTATCCTACATTAATCTAAAATTGTTCTAAAACTTTTTTCTTACCTAAATTGGTATTTCTTAGAAACACTGCGTGCAGAAACTATGCTTCGTGCAGCCATAGTTATATCCTGCAATCTCTGTCGTCTTTGAATTTTCAACATGTCTGCTGCAGTGGGAACTATTAGTTCCCTAGACATGTGGCGTAGTCCTACTTTTGGAGTATTTCCATTTGCATCAAGGTTTCTCCTCCTGGCGTTCATTGGCGAATACATATCGCTTCTCCTTCTAACTGGCATTTGTTGTGCTTCAGTTACCAATGAAGAGAAATCCTAAAGAGTATCAAAAATTCTTTTGAATGTCTGACTCATTATTGATGTATGTTGTTGGCATTATTAGATGGTTGGACTTGATCTGTGACTCTTTTGGGCACTTTGAGTTGCAGCTAGACAAGTATTTCATTCAATTAATTGAATGAATTACTTGTCTAGCTGCAACTCAAGGTACATTCGTCATGTGATATATGAGTGCAGAATGAATGAGCAGCATGGACATGTGAAAGAGGTATTAGATTAGTATGGTAGTGGAATGGAATGGTATTGTATTTTATCGTATTGTATTTTAATCTTCAGAATTTTTGCCAACTGGCTTACAATCTGCCCGTTTTCAGACCGGGATGACTTTACAAAAAACATCGCTTCTATATATATATCATTATTAAACATTTTACATTAGCTTATCAATTCACAATAAAACCATGTATTAATAATTGGAGCCAAGCTCCCGCAACAATCAAATTTACATTTCGCCATAAATATATAATACGCGTCGCTGCCAAGCCGAGGGACTTCCGTTCTTCTCAGTTGCCTTTTTCCATCATTTTTTTCCGTACGCCCCAAATCTTTACTACACGCTACCCACTGAAAATTCGTACAACCTTTATCCATTTTTTCCACCATTCCATTCCACTACCATCCTAATCTAATACCTCTTTCACATGTCCAGGCTGCTCATTCATTCTGCACTCATATATCACATGACCAATGCTCTCGATATGAATCATACATTTCCTACACAATCTTTTATCTCTTTCTCTACAATATTTACTGCCCTTCCATTCACACCCACATCTCATTCTTGCAATCACTTTTCTTTTACACACTCCAATACTTTCATTCGACAGATAAGCTGGCAAACTTTCCGTTCTCACCTGCTTGTACCACTCATTATATCTTGACTCCTCAATATTATTTCTCAACATTTGCTCATGCACACTCCTATCTCTCTCACTCAACATAACGCTTGCCGATCTACCCTCATACCAATACTCCTCAATTCCCACACTCGACCATCCACATCTCCTCAGATAACATTCTCTTTCTTTGTCCATCCTCCCCCCATTCATACCCATTCTCCCTCTCCAATTGCAACATATATTAACCAATTCTTTATCCCCACTCATTCTATTCTTTTCCTCATACTTCCACGCTCTCAAACCAGTTTCAATACAAATTTTTTCCATCTTTAATTCATCCCTCACAATGTACCTAGGAGTATCTCTATCTAATCCGAGTAGCCATCTCCCGAATCTTTCCTGCAACTTCTCTATTTGATCCCATTCATTCCATTCATTCCCCATACCTCCACTCCATACAATACTACACTCATAACAAGTTTATCAAACAACATTTTCCCCCATTTAATATTCCCCTTAAATTTTCTCATAACCAAATTCCACACCATTCCCATCACCATTCAACCTTTCCTCACTCTTTCCTTAACATGTTCTTTCATACTATTAGTCCTATACAATCTGAAACCTAAGTAATCAATCATACTCACTTCTTCTATTTTACTATTGTCCCAAAATCAACTAATCTCTTTTTTTCGTCCCCTACCCCCTCCTTTGCTAAACTACATAACTTAATTACATTTACATGTTTATAATTCGAAGAAATAATAAAAAAAATAAAAAACTTAATAGAATTTTTGACATGCTGTTTATTATTATTCACTGAACGAAACATCAATAGCATAAAAAGTGTTTTATAATGTTCAAATCATTCAAAACAACCGTTTATATGTGATTTTAAAACAAAGAAAACATGATTATTGCATTAAATTTTCACAATTATCATAATTCACGATAGCATCATATGTGATACATTTGGCCGTAAAGAGTTAAATTACTTCAAAAAATTACATTTTCTTGACGATATAAAAATTTTTCTTGTTCACAAATTCTTAGTTTGGCTTCTAAATATTACAAAAAGTCAGTTTTAGACACTTGAACTTTTTAATAATGACACTTGAAAATTTTTAAAAAAACGACTCGTAAACGACTCGTTAACGACGCGCTTGCTGCCCCGAATTCCGTACCCGATTTCGCGTCGTTAAAAAGTCGTAAGCGAGTCGTTATCGAGTCGTTAACGAGTCGTTTTTTTTCAAATGGGTAATGAAGGTTACATTATTAAAAAGCCTGGCCCAATGCACCACGCAAGGTGGTACGTAATGTCGTCTACGTAGATTTTTTTCCCGATCTAATATTTTTACATTATACCAATCCATGTCATATTTTTGAGTTTGACAATGTTTCCTAATGACATTTTGTTGGTCCCTGTCTTTTTTTATGTTATTACGGTGTTCAGTAATACGTGTTTTTAACGCTCGTTTTGTTTGTCCTATATAACTGTTTTCACAATTTTTACAATTGATTTTGTATACAATATTATGATGCTGTTCTTTATTTAATGTATCTTTGCCTTTTTTGATTATATTATTCATATTGTTGTCGATTTTATAAATAATTTTAATGTTTTCTTTTTTCAATGCAGTTTGAATTTTTTGTGAGAAAGAACCTAGAAATGGTAAGACTGTTGTTTTTAAATCGGAATCTACTTTATCGGTATCAGTGTGAATTATGGCATTTTTATTTTTTTCATTAATATAAAACATTCTCTTTTTTTGAAGTGAGGTAATAAATGTTATAGGATAAGCATTATTTAGTAATATATCGGTAACAATCTGAATGTTTTCTTTATGAAATTGTTTGTCTATGTTATTTTATAAGTTTGTCTCAAGTGTCCTCTTAATTCTAATATCTCCTAAAACTGAAAACATCAAAGCATCAAGTATTTTATTTACCTCAGAGATTTCATGATTATGCTCGTTATTTACACTTGTAACTTCAAGTTTTGTTCCATCTTTAGAAGCTCTCAACATTATATGAGCTGGACAATTAGTCCTCATAGACCTAAAACATGATGCATAATGAGTCCCAGAATATTTGACTATGCAATAAACAGTGCCAATGATAATAATGAAAACTAACTGCGACTGTCTTCTACCAGCTCCCCTTGGAAGAAACTTTTGTCCTCCATAAATGCAGGCATATTTTACAGAATAATACTTTAATCGTTCACTTATTGGTCTAGCAGTTTTCATGTGCGCCCCATTAACTGTTCTACTATCCCTTCGCCAATAATGAACGAAACTATTTTTGGAATACTTTTCCAATTTGTGTTCAAGTTCATCGTAACTTTCAAATTGTTCTCCCAGATGAAAGGAGAAGTCCTCAATTAAGCGCGGGCGTTCCATTATTAAATTTGCGATCAAACAAACTGCAAAATAGAACATCTATATTATATGGTAAATTATAAAATTCAACATTACTTGAATTTATAAAGTCTATAATCAATTATCATGTGGTATTTTCATTATCCTTATATAATAATACTAACATTTTTGCAAACATAACAAAACTGTTCTACTTGAATGTTGACACAACTTAAAACTTTCTTTTACCCAAAAAATGTTGCTTATTTGAATAAGAAATATTTCAATTCAAATATTTGACTCAGCATCCTTATTACCCAACATTTTATTTTTATAGAATCGATAAATAAATTTGCTCCAATACTCATATGTATATATATAAACATTGGCAGATAAATTGTATAATTTATGAAAATCAATAATAAATGTTTCGATATGGACAATTATATTGTAGTAAGGATATTTTTAAACAATCGGTTGCGTGAATCACAACAAATAGTTCGGTCATTTTTATATGAGAAGTAATGAACATCAGAAACAAATGTGAGGTTATGCCAAATATTTGGAAATGATGAATGCGATAAGTAAAAAAATGTTAGGAATAGAATCCGTATGAAAAAGTTGTGTTTTTATTTCAATGAAAAATCAAATTGTTTAATTCATCAAGGTTAGTTCTATGTTTGATTGGCGTGACTCAAGCCACAATATGTCGACCGTGAATACAGACCTGATAACAAATGAACGGAATACTCAGGAGCCGGATGAATATGCTTAGAAAGTGGTCTTAAGAATCCTTATAATTTCACACATTACTCAACAAATTCGTATCAATTTCACTCTTCAATAAATGTGTATCCGCGTTTATCATGATTAGGATAATTGATACACTCTCTAATAGCTTAATAATACTTTAAGCGAAGCTAAAATGAATAGTGCGCAGTGTATGTCTCAATCCATAAAATGTCTTCTCTTGAATATGGCGCCTTTTTCAAATTTCCATTTTAATATGAAACAACAGGGTAACGTGGAATAAAAAGCTACTGGTTTACTATGTAAAATTGTTTATTTAACAAAAATATAACATCTTGATATATATGCTGGCGCACAGTTTTGCAAACATTGGTTAATTCTTTCATTTCTGGCATTGTTGCTTCGAGGCAACAAAGACTACTTTTTGCATTATTTGGACCAAGTTTTCAGAAGTTTTTAAATTGACGAATTCGTTTTTTTTACTCCTTTTGAGAGTTTCGCACAGTATTTGAGACAATTTCAAAAAATATAATAATTGCAAAGTATGGCACCAAAGGGACTCCCCAGAAAAATTGCTAAAATGAAAAATTAAAAAAATTTCTATAAGTTAAAAAATATAGTCTTTTTTTTTTATTTTCATGCAAACAATTTTTCAATTTTTTTTAAACGTAGTAAAACTTAAATAATAAAGTTATGAGATATAAGTGTGTTAAAAAACAATTAAAATAAGTTTTTGACATTACAGACATTTTGTCATTTTTTACTGGAGAATCCCCTACAGCTGATTATTCAATAAAAAATACTCAAAAATTAAATTAATCTTAAACTACATTTTTCCCCTGTGACAAAAATTCTTTTAATTTGTATAAAATTTTATTTTTATTATATATGTTTAGAAATTATAAATAATTAACTAAACTATTTAATAATATAATATAATATAATATAATATTGCAATTCGTAAAGATACATAAATTATAATAATAACATTTTAATTCTACAGTAATAAATTAATATGAATTAAGAGAAATGAAAATTATTCAAAATGACGGGTTTTTCTTTTGTCAGGCCTTTGAATAAGTTTCATTATTCTTATAAGAAATTGTATACACAAATGGAATGTTTTGTTTATCTTTTTTTAGTGGAAAAATAATATAAATTTTTTTTATTTTACCTTTCTTAAAAATAAAAGAATTTGTAAAATCTATATGCAATAAATAAAATTGCATTTCGTTAACGTCAAAAAGTTTGATTAAAAAATACAAACAATTAGAAAAACGTATAGAATTAATTTCTTATTCAACAATGCATTAATATAAAACAATTATTGTTTGTATAGGCCATGCAGCATTGGTTTGATATATCATATTGAAGAACTGATAATAATTAATATATTTCAGTTCTTTAAGCAGATATGTTTGTAAAGTGCTTAGAATTAAAATCATATATGTCCATATTTTTCAGATTACAACAAAAGCATAACACATAATTGTTATAAACAATTCCCATTATTGTCATCAATGTTAGTTTTTTTACATGGAAAATTTTTTTATACGAGTACAATATTTTTAAACCAATATTTTCAGGTATCATTTTTGGACATAACTGGTCTTTATTCTAGGAACTTTGTTTGTGGTGAAATAACTAATTTATCATCACACCTAATATTTATTATACGGCATCAGTTGAAAACTTATATGCTTTTATTTATAAGAAAATATATGAGACGCATTAGCAGTATGATGCTAACTCAAGTTACCATACCACTCATTTTCAATGTTCACGTCCAAGGGTGGAATTGGTGGAGGCTCGTCATTGTATATAGAAGAAATCTGAAAAATTACTACTGTAACTATATAAGATACAGAGTTATAATTAAATGTATAAAATGTAAGATTAGTGTTGCATTTTACTTAATATCAAAGAAGTCAATATCTTACATTAGCGTTTTCATTAGACAACTGCTCATCATGTATAGAACCATTATCCTCATTCATTTGGGAAGTGTTGTCTACTTCAGCTCTACTATCAACTTTCATAGCATCTTTGGTTTCATTATGGTCTTGTGTATTATCACATTTATTGAAACATTTTTTCTCATTCAGTACCTCTAGCGTTAGTCTCTATAAATCGGTCAAGTTATTGCGATTTTGATAATAGGAAGACTCATTGGACATATGAAAAAAAATTATATTTTATTTTGAATACAAATAAAAAAAATACCCCGTGAATTAAAGAAAATGAAGTTACCTTGATTGTAGAACTGACAATTTGATTTATGAACTGTGTTTTGTATGAATCTTCTGTAAACTTATCCATTATTTCTCGGTATAGTCTGTGCATTATAGTTTTAACTTCTCCATTTTTTTCTTTTATCTGAAATTATATATGTAATACGCAATAGCAACAGGAATATATAGAATTGAGTGAAAATATTAATTCATATAGTACAGAAATTACCAATTTTTGTATGTCTAAATTGGAACATTCGTTACTTAATTTGTTTACTTTCGTTTGCAATTTAATGTTTTCTTCCCGACAATTTTCTATTGTGGATTCTGATGATTTGATTTTTTGCAATAGTTCATTTAATTCTTGACTTTGACTATTTTGCAACATTGCTAATTCTTCAACTTTTTTGTTTAAATTCAAGTTTATTCTTTCTAATTCTTCTTTTTCGAACATAAATTGCTGCATATTTTGTAAAGAAGCTGAAAGAATCAGTCATAAAATAAAGTTAACAATAACAATTTCACTGTCAAATTTTGAGTCTAAATTTCTGTTACCTTCTGTTTCTTTTAGTTGCCGGTCTTTTTCTTCAAGCATTTTATTTAGTCTACTTATTTCCGCTGCAGAATTATCATTATCTGTGCTGAGGGATTTGACGTTATTATTTTGTAACGGTGTTGGATTAATAGCAAATAGCATTTTTAATGCCTCGACAGTTGCATTATTCGTAGGACTTGTGGCATTTTGTATTTCAAACGTATGAAACTAGAAGAAATGCATTTCAATGTTACACAGTAAAATCACAATGAATTGAAGAATTACAAAAAATGTTACCAACTTTATCTAAGAGTTTCTGTACATTATCCGCTATTCTTGTCATACCCATTCTAATTTCAGCGTTGTGTGTCCTTGTTTCAGTAAGAAAAATATTTAAATTTGGGTCCAAAGCAATTGGAATTGAGGATGTTAAGTTTTGTTGAGGTAGTATATATGACTGGGCTTCCACCACGCTTGACTGCTGCTATAAATATAAGAAAAGATATTTACAAGTCATGTATTTCTTATCCTTAAATATAAAAGTAATAAATTGGAAATTAACGCACTTGTATTTGAATAGGTGATGCAATTGACGAGTGAATCGAAGAACTGTGGGAATTATGAATAACTGAAGTTGTACTCCGCGAGCTTGGAGGTTTATGGCTGGAATTTTGTAAAACTTCTGATTTGCTAGCTTTAGGTATGTATGTTCTTGGGCCAGTCTATATGCAATGAAAAAATTTGATTATTTTTTAAATTATCGATAATTATTTTAATAAACAAACACGAACCTTTTTATGGCTTGTTTTTCTTTCACACTCATCCTAAAATGAACAAAAAATAGACAATATGTAATAACAAATATTGGTAATAACCAATGAAATTACCAATCGTTTCAATCCATTGCATATTTCAGAAAGTACAAACTACCTCTGTTCCATCTGAATCTGTTGAAGAAGTTGATTGTTTTGGAAGTATAGCATGGCCTACTTTTGCCATTCTAGACACCAACGAGGTTTTGTCATTTGGTGGTTTCACTTTCCTTGGCTTGTATGTATCGTCTTCACTCGACTCATTGGGCTGATTTATTTCCATTATTTCCACTTCCAAAACTACTTCTCTTTCTTTCGGAAAGCCAGGACCTAAACTAATCTACACAATTTTGCAAATTTTATTTATCTACTGATCTTTTAAAGTGGATGAAAATGAGATAGTTGGGAAATACCTGTTTTGATGGAGGTAAAATTAAAATCCTTCGAGTATGTTTACTACAGCCACATAAAAACCTTTCCCAAGTGTTATCTGAAGTTATCTGTACTTTCATGGTT
>JABFPD010000502.1:0-11262 GCA_022817545.1 Cremastobaeus sp. ZL-2020 | reverse complement strand
AGCAACGACTTTTCATAACTGTTGAGCGTTATGAAAAGTTCTTTTCATAACGGTGTTGCAATGAGGAACTTCCCGATGACTTTTGTGGGTCGAAAGTAGCGACTTTCGTTTCACGCGTTGCAAAAAAGGGATTTAAAATATTCTATGCAAGCATTGTTCCAATTTTTATTATTAATGGGTGATATATTATGAATTCGACAATGAATTGCTTGTTTAGGTATTTTTTTAGCGAAATTTAATAAAAAGTGTAAATTGATAGAAGGAACGGAATGTATTTCACCTGTATCTATCGAGTCTATATTAACTTCGTCGGTAATATTAATATTTTTGCAAATAATTTTACCTCTGTACCATATAGAAGAGTCATTATTCAAATAATAGGCGCAATATAAGCCTTTAACTATACAAATGTGAGGTATAATATAGTTATTTTTTTCATGGTTATATATGTCACAAAAATCTTTAAAAAAGTAATAAAGTTCTAATTCTTCATCGATAATATTAATATAAAAAGAACTCGGGTTAAAAAATGTTACTATTCTCGTAATCGATTGGCGAATAATGTCACATGATATTTCAGGAATTCTTGCCTTTAATTTTAAACAATCATTGGGAATTAATGAATTAATTGTTACCGTATCCATAATATAAAAATCATAAATACCTTTAAATGATTATTAATAATTACTTCAGACGATGAAATTTACTTTGGAAGATAAATATATATAAAATTTGTAGTATATATGAATATTTTTTCAATTATAAATATGAGGTTTTACTGTAGATCAAAAGAAAGGAGCATATGTGATCGTTTTCATGTCCAATAATAGTTTTTATCCAATCAATCCGCAAAAGTGAATTTCAAAAGATTCAAAAATTCATATAGTCAGAATAATTTTGAGGTGTTAATCTGAAAATAATGCAATTATAAGAAGAAATAAATATAAAGAGATAAATAAAAATATAGAATTCACTTAATTTATACTGTACATGTAAATATAAATCATGAATTGTATTGTTTTATAAGATTTCGTTCCATACTATATTTTTTATTGAATCCAACGAATCTTCAATTTCATTTTGAATAAATAATTTATTCATATTTTTACATCTTGACAAAGCAACATATAATTGACCATGTGAAAACAATGGTCTTCGAAGATAAATACCTACTTCATCAAAGGTTTGCCCTTGTGATTTATTAATTGTAATAGCAAATGCTAAAGCAATTGGGAATTGTCTTCTGTATAAAATAAATGGTAATGAAGAATATGTTCCAGTATCTAATTTTATCCGTGGTAGAAATATTATATTTCCGATGCAAAAACCAGTTATAATTTCAGCTTCAATGTTAAATTTATATAAATTAATAATTTTTAATCTGGTTCCATTACATAACCCTTCATTTATACTTAAATTTCTAAGTAAAATAACTATGGCTCCGGTTTTTAAAATTAATTTATGTTTAGGAAAACCTGGAATGTTCATTGAATTTAAATATTCAATGGAATAATTTAATGATGCGTTGTCCGTTGAATCATCGACTCCTCGGTCTTTTGCATAATCAATACTATAATAAATTTTGGGTTTCGAGTTTATTTTATGCAATATATTCTTATTTAACTTATATATATCTTCATTATGACTGGATAAAATAATCTTTTTTGATAAATCATCATATTTAGTAATTGTTTCACCATAAATTTCATCACACACATTATCAGTTTTCCAATGATTTGGTATTACGAAATCAATAATATGTCCTTGTCCAATATTTAATAAAAATTTTGAAAATTTAATGTTTGAAGATCTCATGTTTTTAGTTAATTTTAAGATAGTAAATTGTTTCCATAAATATGAAAATTTGATTGTTTCATTTATAATTGTATTTTTTGAAGCATTTTTTATAACCGGTAAAATTTGACGAAAATCGCCGCCTAAAATCATTAATTTATCAGCGAAAGAACTATTATTTACATTGCATAAATCTTTAATTGTACGATCAACTATTTCAAGTGCTTTTTTGGGGATCATAGAGGCTTCATCCCAAATAATAATATCTGCTTCACGAATTTTCTTCTTATCAATATCGGATTTAAGAAAAGATGTTTCTATGTCCGTTAAATCTAATGGTAGTTTGAAAGTTCGGTGACTTGTCATACCTTTTGGTAACAAAATAGAGGCTATACCTGTCCATGCCATAGATAAAATTTTTTTTTGTTAAACAAAAAATAATAAATTAATGTTTTGTATAAATATGTTTTACCGGTGCCTCCAGGCCCATCAATAAAAATCATGTTATTTGTTTTAGAATTTACAATTAAATCGAAAATATATTTTTGTTCATTATTCAAATTTTTGAACAAATTGTTAAACTCGTTTTTATACATAAATAAAATGTGTTGTTCTTGTTCGTAATGTAATTTTTCTTCTAGTATATTTATATCGGGTAAACCAAAATCTGAACATTTAAAATGTTCTGAATTTAATTTTAACTCAATTTCTTTTAATGCATTTATTTCATTATTTTTAATAAATCCTTCACAAAAATATGTTTTATATTTATTCCAAATGATTGTACCTAATGTTAAATTGTCTGAAATGAGAAAATGAACAAAAAAAGTTCGTAATTGTTTTGGCATCATAATTTCACAAGCTTCATTAAAAATTTTATATATTTCTTCATCTGTGTCAACTAATCCCATAGCAATAGCAATTTCTTTATAAGTATTGTAAATTGTGTTGTTATGGGTTTTTAAATCTTTGAAAGATGTAGCACCTTTTATTCTAGTTAATATTAATTTTAAATGAAATCGTTCGCTATCTTTTGGACTCACAGATACTAATCTACCAATTGTGTTTGATATTTTTTTTCTTTTAACCCAAGTTTTCTTTGAATTACGTTTTATAAGTGTATAATATTCTGGAATATTTATATATAGATAATTTCTAGCATTTGTGTCAGTTTTATTCAATTTAAACCATGCTGTTAAAGTAGTTTCGTTATGTGTTAATGCATCTGTTTCTTTATTTTCTTCGAATATAATATGTTGTTGATTTTCTGTATGAATTGCCAATGAGATTACTGCATGTGATTTTCCATGTAATGGAAGTTCATTTATACGCCATGCAGCTTCCATTGGACTTATATATCTTGTATCAATATAATCTGATATTTCATCGTATATTTCACTATCTGCTAAATTTTGTTTTTTTATTTTTAATTTGGCTCTATCGTGACCTTTGTGTAAGTAACTATATATATATTTTGTACTCATTATTGATGCACAATATTCAACATTAATGTGGCACTTATATTTTTCAAGTAAATATTTATTGTACGGAACAACCATAGAATTATCAACTATACATTTCTCACCATTAATTTTTTTATTATAAAAAAAATTTTTTTATTATTTTTTTTGTTTATACTTTGGAAACCCATTTTTTTCAAAATGTGTTTCATTACAAAAGTCTTTTGGAAATTTTTTTGAACATATATGATTAGTATTATTATTATTTAGACATGGAGATTTCTTAGTATGTGGTCCATGAAGCATGTGTTTCAGAACTAATTGCTGCAAATGTGAATTATTCTCGGGAATTTCAGCGCTAATATGCTTATCAATTTTATCAGTGCTTAATAATTTATCTTTGAAATCTAATGTGAAAAGCATATGAGCATGAGGAAGTCCACGTTTTTGAAATTCAATTGTATAAACATAAGCTAAAATATTTCCAAAAATCTTGTTTTTTAATATATCTAATAATAGCATTCTTAATTTAGCATAAAATAATCTTACAGTTATAATAGATATATCATTGCAAGTTGTTCCTGATGGGAAATTTTTTAAAATGTTTTGTAATTCTGGCCATTGAGGATTACATGTCATTGTAATAAATAAATCAGGTCTTCCTATTTTTCTAACAATAGCCATTGCATCTTGATATTTTTGTTGCATATCACGTGGACTTCCAATATAAGTTGAAGGTAATACTAATATGTTACCTAACCGTTCTTTATTTTCATAATTTGAACTTTTATTGGATGCATAATTTTTGACATGATCTAATAAGCCTTGGTAACATTCTATTCTTAATTTGGTTTGATTATATTTTAAAAAATCTAATCGATTACTTTCAATGACAATATATGCTTGAATAATGTATTGTTGAGTTAAACGTCCACAAAATAAAAGTGGATTGAAATCATTACATGGTCTATACGATAAACGATATGAATAATATTGTAGAGGACTTAATCTACTTAAAGATTTACAATTTTGTTTTAATATAGGATTCCAGCCTAAATCACCTTTTGGAAATAAAAGTGGAAATATCAAAGGGTCTAGATGAAATGACAATTTGCTAATAAATTAAAATGATAAAGGTTCTTCTTTTGAACAAATTTTTGGATATATACAAATGTCATAATTTGTAGGAATTTGTCCATCTTTAGAAGTTATCAAAGCGGCACACTCTACTGTTTGAGGTTCATTATATTGTTTATTTGAACTATCAATATTTCGTAATTTATTACGTGTAAAATATAATTTATATTCAGGAATATTCGAAAATTTAGTTAATTCATAAAGTTGTTTATAAAGTGATACATAAGGATTTTGTTCATGAAATATTTTAGATAAGATTTCGACATGGGATTCAACTAAATTTGTGTTATTTTTTAATATTAATTCTGTTGTTTCATAATCATCATATATGTATATATGCCCGCCATGTGGAATTTTTGTATCATTTGTATATAATATATTTGTAGGAATCGTATGACAAACTTGACCTTGAATTTTTAAATTATAAATTCCAGATGACCCTTGATCTACAACTTGAGCATTAAAAGTAGCAAAAGAAAATTGACTGTTATAATATCTAATCAATGAACGAAATTTGTTATCATATAGAATTAAATTTTTTAAAATAGCATCATAAGAATTTAAAGGGGGTAATTTAATTTTTCCATAATGACAACAACTTTTTTTTGAATATTCTGCTGACCAAAATACAGCTTTACAATGAGGACATGTATAATCAAAATTCCCTAAATATGCATCAGTTTTGTCTTTTAAATACTTTCTAGGAACTTTTCGAAAAAGTTTATTGAATGAACGATTAAGTGTTTCATTTTTTATTTTATTATTGCTTGAAGTAAGATTTGCATTTTTAAGTACAGTAGGATTTATACGTTTAGCTAATTTAATTTTTTTCTGTGTTATTGGTGAATTTATGTCATCTGTAGCTGCTCGCTTGCAAGTTGTTTTTGTTGATTGTACTATCTTATTACAATTTGAATAATTGATATTTGTATTTAATTGATTGTTGGTGGAATTATAAATTTTGTTTGAATTGGACATTGTTTTATCAAAATCAATATCTACATTTTTCATGTTAGTGTCAAAATTTGTACATTGATCATTAATATGAGTTTTTCTTTTGGTATTTAACATTGATTTGTTTTGATTGTAATATTGTAGCTTTCTACATTTTGTTTTATTCACTGAATAATTTGTGTTAATACACTTTAATATATCATAATGCCCCATATCATAATGTCCAGATGCTAATAGTGTTAATTCACCACATGAATAATCAGGTTTAAATATAAGAGGTTTATCATTTTCTTGTCTAATAATATATACTGAAACTTTATATAAATCAACAAATGATTTAATTTCTGGTCCGTTTCCGTAAATGCAATTTTTAGACATATAATTTTCATAATCGAAAGCAGTTTTAATGCTTAATGGATAATTTGTATCTCCTATTATGAAATCTTTATATTTTGACCAATTATTTTTTATATGTGAAACTATTTTTGCTCTAATTATTTTGTATTTTTCTTGAGTATTGAAAAGAAAATAAGAAAAACATCTAAATAAACAATTTCCATCTCCGATAATATATTGCAATATATCATCAACCATTGTAATTATTTATATTGCAAACGACGGTCTAAAATGTCAAAACATAAAATCACTCACCAAATATTGTCAATTGCTTCGATTAATGTAATGATTTGAAAGCGAAAATGTATTATGAATATTTAAAAATGTTTGTTTTACTTTAATCCATAAAAATTTTGTTATCATATTCTAATTGCTTCAATAATTTTAAACTCAATCTGAATAATAAGAATAAAAACATCACATGTCATTAATACCGTAACTAAGTTTATGTATATAAACAAACAGATTTTGACAGTTCAATTTTTTGACGAAGTATTTGAATTAAAAAATTTTTTATGTGTTCAGAATAGATTTTAATAGAATTTTACACTATTTTTATATAATTTATTTACATATATTAAAAAATATCAAGATGTCAGGCAAAAAAAGATCACATGATGGCGAATCAACTCGTGAATCAAAAAAGCAAAAAATAAGTTTCAATTTTACAGATACGGATTTTTTAACGAAAAAAATTCACGTGGGAGATCAATATGTGTCAGTGAAGTATAATATTGTATATATTGTTTAATAAATGAGCTTAGCAATGATTTGTAGTTATAAAATAAAGTTTATATATTTTCCAGTTCTATTTGTGGTTATGTGGATGATATTAATAACATCGTCGAATTCAAAAAAAAAAATTCAAACACTGATGAAGATGATACGTGGTTGAAATTATTTAAATTTGTTCTCAACAATAACAATGGGGTTCGAGTGTCATGTTTTGCATGGAATGAAGTAGCTGAAAAATTGGAAAAAATAATTAAATTAAATGAAGTAAAATTACAAAAATATTAATCAATTTTTAACTTTGTATCTGAAAACAACAACATGTACATATTTAATTTAGGATTCTTTGCAGTTTTTGATAAATTTTTAAATTTCTTATCTTTCTTATAATTATAATTTTTATAATTTTTGTCTGTCAAATAAAATGGTAGTTTTAAGTTGTGTTTAAAACTACCTTGATAGCCAGCATTTTTTCACAATATTTATATAGAATTTATGTAAATGTAATTCGTTTTTAGAGTATAGTATTTATATAAATCATTTACATAATTTGAAAAATCTTAATTTTAGAGTTAAATTTATATTTGAAAATGCATTAGGTAATCTATAAAAATTGTATTTGCATTAAATTTTAATTTTTCATTGTGTTATTAATTAATTTTGTTCCAAAAATGAATTTTAGATGTCAATGTTTACTATTGTGTTAATTGAGAAAAATTTTTAAATAATAATCAATATAATTTGAATACATCAGGAATTTATTTTAATTATTTACAAAAAAAAAATTTTAGTTAAAAACAATATAGTTAATGTTGATGTTTTATTCAGCTTCAATTCAATATAAAAATTTTTAATATACATGTATATATTTTTGATTATTATAATTTAAAAAATTCAGTATATGCAAACGATTTATATAAATTTCACAATGCAAAAACGAATTTTCATTTATATAAAATGTATGTACAAAATTTATCTATATCATTTATACAATATTTATATACATTTTATATAAATCTGGTTATTAGGGTATATACAATGTTTAATATTTCACTGTAAATAAATTTTTTTCGTAGGTATACCTTATAAAAAATGCTATTGCTGTCAACACATATAAAGATAATATGGGAAATGCACAATTTGAATTGAAATTAAAAAGAACGTCAAAAAGTATTAAAAAAGGCATTATGAACAGTGACAATATGAAGTATGAAAAAATCGATAAATTATACAACTTGAAAAATATTTCGTGTGGCCATAAAAGTATTTATAAATAATCTAAACTAAATGTATATGTAAATATTAATATATTGTATAAAAAAAATTATTTTGCATTTAATAAGGAATCCAGGGATATATAAGAGATAATTTTGTTCTCGAAGATATGCGGAAAAAAAATTTATATACTGGAACATTAACAGATGGAATATACAAAATAAAAATTAATTTCATGTTGCAAAATTCAGATAGTACGTTTGATATAGACATATTAGAAGAAGGCCAAGAAGTTGAATTATCTGGAAATATAGGAATTGATGGTAATATCAACGATTTATAATATGAAAGTTAATTTATAATAAAAGTAACAAACTATTTGTATAAATGATTTACAGAACAAAACTTTATTTTTATAACAATTCATGGAGAAAACAATATCAAAATACTATCATCAGATAAAATGTCTGAAGAAGAGTTAATAAATGGTGGAGAAGCATTAATGTTTGAAAAACTAAAATGAAAATTTTATAATGATAATATCAACAGTTTTAACAAATATATTGAAATTTGCACAACTGAATAAATAAAGAAAATCATAGCAAAAAATAATTTGTTTGTGTTTTACTGTAATTTTAATGTACATATTATATGAATTTTTTTAAATTGAATTTAAAAGAACGAACCATTTTGAATCAAGGTATGTATATGAATTTATCTGATATTGTAAATTTAATGACATTTTTGTTAGTCTGGTTAGAGCTGGTTAGTTTTTTGACATATTTGTGCAGAGATTGTGAAAATAATGAATAACATTGAAGGTATAGAAGTATTTTATAAACCAATTAATCGTAATAAATTTATGTTGTGATTTTTTTTAATTTTCTATAAATATTTTTCAGAGCCGGAAAATCTATGTTCAGCAAGACCGAATTGTCATAGAAATAATGGTACGATTTTTTTTTAAATTTAATAAACTTAAACATTTAAAAATATTCAATAAACAATATACAATAAAATTAACAAACAAAAAATATAGATCAGGAAGTCAGAGCGCATCAAAACGGAAATGGATTAAATCAACAACGACCGATAAACCTTCATATTCCACGACAAAACAATCAATTAGGCCCTCAATATGGAGAAAACTTAAATGAAGTAAACCGACAACAGCAAATAAATCAACAGCAGTATCAAGCAGATGAGCAGTTTCAGCACCGAAATGTGCGAAATTTCCAACAAAATTTAGATCGGCAAAATCATCAACAACAAATCTGGTATCAGCAAAATCCAATATTCCAAAACCCATGGTATCTGCAGCAACAAAATTGGAATGATCATCCATATAATTTACGTAACGAATATCAACGAAATCAAAATCGACAACAACAACCAAATCAACAACAATTTCCATATTATCATCCTTGGCAACAACAACAGCAACAAAATAGAATGCATCCAAATGCACAAATATTCCCCGGGCAATATAATAGTAAATTAGTTCATATTTAATGTATAAATATTTGAGTATACGAATTCAGCATGATTAAACATTTTTCGTTTACTTTATAGGAACTCGAGGAAATAGAGCCGGGAAAAATGCCCAGATTCAGCGACAGAATTATTTTGAAAATAAAAAAATTGTTTCTAGAATTAATAAGTTTAATATATGGTTAGATCATTTGTCATTCTAGGGTGTGTTTATTATTAAATTAAACACATTCTATAAGTTAATAATATCGTCATTGTATTATGGAAAATTTGAAAAAAAGATATATTAAATTACAACAAATTGTTAATTAAATAATTGTAGTGTATTATTGACGCATATTTTTCATTTTTTTTTTATTTTATACTTTGATTATTTGAAAAGTTATAGAATGATCATTATGTATTTTAATTCATTATTCACCAGAAAATAGATAGTACATTAATATTTGTTATTAAATGTAAAATAATTCAAAACATAAAGTTTTATTTAAGTTATATTTGGCTTATAATATTCATAATGCATACAAATATAATCTTTTCCTCTAAGCAATATTTATAGCTTTAATTATATAATTTTTTATAATCTTCATCTAATCCGCCTGTAATTCGATTATTAAAAATTTACTTAAGGATATTACAATCCTATGATATTAAATTCCTAATAGCAATTTAATTTAAAAATATAGAAATAAGAATAATTAATCAAAATTAGACTTCAAAAAGAGTCGTGACTAAAAGGGTTCTATAAATTTCAATATATTAAACACACATTGTTTAATTTAAGAAACTGTAATATTTCTTCATACAAATAACACGTTACCTTTATTATACTCTGCAACAGTAGGCATAAAATTGTACTCAATCAATAGCTCTATGACTGTTTTTTTAATCAAAATGTTGACTAATGCATATTGGGACATAAAAACTGTGCTTTAGCACAGATGTATAATATCGACAAATTGGTTATTGGACACAAACTTTTCTATGGGCAAATATGTTCGTAGTATAAAGATCTTAGGCATTAAGAAATTGTCGGCTTTCCATATTGAATTATGCAGAATTCGGATTGACGTAATCGAAAAACTATTTGTGGCCTTAAATTATGTGTCAATCTGATGCAAAGACAAAGGGAATTGGAACATTTTTTACAAAGTACTAAAGCGATAGAATTATTCAAATAAATCGAGGTAGACAAAAGTCGGGAAAATTAAAATTCTAAAAAATTTACAAACTTATGAAAAATTAACCGGTTTGTGAACTTCGCAGGTATTCAAACTTTAAATAATAAAGGGATATTACTAATATAAAGGATCTCCAAATATAAAGGATAGTAATCAAATTTCAATTGAATCAAATTATCAATTTAGTTTGAAAAATCCGTATTGGCGGAAATATAACGCCAATTTTTCGGCCTGTGAAAAAACTGTTTCAAATAGTGAAAAACAATCCTCGTTACGTGCTCTGAATGTAGCAACGTCAACTATTCAAACTCGTTAAAGTTCATTACACGAGTTTTCGATGTAAATGTTAAATCAAAGGCAAAAGTGATACATGCACCCATACTACAAGTTATAAAATGGTAACTATGCTGAAAAATTTCGACTTTCCAAGTTTTTGTTTCTCGAAACAATTTCGAAATTTCTTTACGAATCTTTCTTTTTTTAGTTCTATTTATTTCAAAGTCAATTAAATTCGTCCCTGTGTGTGAATATTACGGACAGATATTTTAAATTCATTTCAAACGAGCATTCTGGGTAATTAATCGAACAAATCCTTTGGAGCCGAAATGAAAGAGAATAAATATCAAATAAAAATTAATGTTACAACTTTGTCAGGACTCATTTAGTAATTAATTAAATGCTTTCTGTACCGCAGCAATTAACAATATCACTTTTTCATGCGCAGGAATGTAGCTTTATTATGCTAGAATTAAATTTTTTAGAGCTTTACGTCGGTCCTCTGGGCACAAAAAGCACGCAATGCGCTGTAATTTTCGATTCGTAAACGGATTGATGAAAGAATTGCATTCGTTCCGAAATTGCATATTAGGAGCATATTTACAGTTTGGTTTTTTCAATTCAAC
>JABFPD010000501.1:0-11290 GCA_022817545.1 Cremastobaeus sp. ZL-2020 | reverse complement strand
ATTTAGTCCAAATATGTATTAACAATCCTGTAAAAAAGATGATCTTCCTAAGTGTTCTATATCATAGAAAATAAATTGTAAAAATCACGGTTAAAAATGATGGTCCAGGGTGGCATTCCCCCTTAATGATAATAACGATTTTAAAATTTGATATTTTTGATAAAATTAATATCCTTGATCCCCTTAGTTGGTTATTGTTTATCTGAAATAGTGAGCTAGGGGGCAAAGGTAAAGCAAGTTCAATAAAAATCCCATAATTACAATATAATTTCTATAATTAATCTCGTCTGCTCTTTTGAACAAAGAACTAGAACGAACGTCCGATGTAATTAGTTGCTAAATCTTCATATTAGTCAACTAACAAAAGACGCTCACAAACAAAATTCCAATAAATAAAATTAGTATTCCTTTTTCATATCGGATCGAACGTTTCAAATGGCGCCCAACGTGGGGCAGGCGAGATAAAGTTACCATAAAATTATAAAATACAAAATATTCAAACCTTCACATAATTTCAAGTCTCCATTAACAATCACGTAATTTTGATTTCCGGATACGAAATTAAATTACGGTAAAAAAAAACTAGTTGTTAAATAAAAGTATCTGTTGAAATTACTAAAAAATAAAAGTAATTGATAAAAATAAATTTAAATACAGTAGAATTTGATTATTGTCGCCAGAACGACACATTTTATACGAAAGGGAATAGAAACATACACATTCTTTCGATACAAAACAAGTGAGTTTATTCAACTTACGATTACTACATACTGTGCCCATGTTTCGTAATCACAAATGATAGCGTAGTAAATTCCCTAACTATTAAATCGGCACCAAATAATACATTTTTCACTACGACACATTCACTAGTCGTACAAACACGAACGGAAAAAGAAAATCTAATGATAACGGCGGATTCTTCGGAACTTAAAGATACGATTCCAACGCGGGATTAAAATTGTACTTCGTCATCAATAATCAAATTTCCCCAGCCTATACGATTCAGACTATTATATAAGCGTCGATGGTCAATACCCGCCGTCACAAAATGGATGACGAACCAACCCCGCAAAACCTACTCAACCTACCAACGGACAATACCAAACAAAAAGGCTCGGGAACGAGCAAGAAATCCAACATTACGGGAAAGAAAACGCTTATTCCATCCACAGGTATTAGCGTCACGTCAATGGGAGGATCAAAGAAAGAATCAACAACACAAAAAGACCCCATAGACACGATAGAAAAGGAAGAACTAGAAAGATTATCAGATATGGAAAAAATCTCCCTTCAAATGAAGAGGTTACAACAACGCTACCAAGCAAATTTTGAGGCTCTTCAAGCTGAGTTCATCGAATGTAGTGATGCAGTTGAAACGGTGGAAAACAACGTAGATCGAAAGCTATTAGATTTCAACGTACAAATGGGCAACATAATCGGAGAAAATATGAACAACGTAGACAAAAGATTTAGAGGTATCGAATCTGCATTAAAAAATACCAGTACTGTAGTGAATCAGTTCATGACAACGAATGAAAATCACAGGCCAACCTATAATCAAAATAGAATACACAACCGATCACTAAAGTTAGAAGTACCAAGTTTTGATGGAAAACGTCCCGTGAAATACATCAAAGACTTGGAACAATATTGGCTGGCGGTACAGCCCACTTTCATGCAAATGAAAGTCATTATAAACCAGAGCATGAAATATAATACCAACGACTGGTGGATGATGATAGAAGATGAGGTCGCCAATTTCCAAGAGTTCCGGGAACAATTCTTATCGAAATATTGGAATGAGGATATTCAATACAAGGCCAGAAACAACATCCAGTTCGGGTACTTCAACGAAAATGGAAAATTGACAAAAACCGAATACGTTATCAAGATGATCAATAAAGCAAAGGATCTGGAACCACCAATGCCCGACAAAGAAATCATTAAATATCTGGGAAGACACTTTACCACCGAGATTCAGACGACAATCTTGATGCAAAGACCCCAAAACAAAATAGAACTAATAACAATTCTCGAATATCCTTCGACGAAACAGGACAAATCAACCGTCAAAGGAGACAAAACAACATAACACCAAGAGAAAATACCGAGAGAACAACAACACCAAACTCGTATCAACAACGCAACAACAACAACCCATTCAACAGGGAATACACAGGAAATAACCAACGGCTTAACAACACTCAACCGAACCGCGGGAATCAACAGGTGAGAACTATACAGATCGACGAACCAGATAATGAACATCCCTCGGAAAACTGATAACGCCTGTAGATAGACTTCACATCCACAACACCTTGGAAAAAGAAACATTTACAGGCACAGATAACATGATTATCGGACAAATTGAGGATAAAGGAACGGGTGAGAAGAGAACAAAATGCCCATATATAAAAATCACCCTCGAGAAATTACGGTTGAAAGCCCTCTTAGACACCGGCAGTGAGATCACCTGCATTTCTGACAAACTATTTCAGGATAACTTCATGACCTTCAAAAATTGTCCACAACTGCCAATTGTCGGAATCACAGTGACAGGAGCTACAGGAGGTCGACCGGTGAAAATAAGTCGACAAGTTTACCTCGAAGTGAATTGTGGTGAATTCTCATTATATCACACTTTTTTGATAGTCCCAAATCTGGAGTGTGATTGTATTTTGGGAGTCGATATTCTGAACACGTTAAATAGAAAAATAGATATCACCAACAAATACACGACTTTTACTAATAAATTATCTGATTCCCCTGTTTGCTACCCGCACGAAGAAGAACAAGAAGTGGAAAAAGTAGGATTGGAAAAGATTGAAATCAACCACATCGAAATTGACAATCTGAAAGGAGAAAACGTCATGGAAACCATCAAAGAATGCACGAAGAAAGTTGTAGACATCGATCCAGAACAGAGAAATGAGCTGGAAAAGCTGCTTTTCAAATACAGGTGTATCTTCAGAAGAGAACCGGGTCGAACACCTAACTACGAACATCGACTGGAAATGAAGTCAGAAAACACGTTCTTCAGTAAGCCATACCCCGTACCTATCAAGTATCGTGAAGCTGTCAACAAAGAAGTTCAAAAGATGTTGGACATGGACATAATTCAACGATCTAACAGCCCATACATCAACTCACTAGTCACAGTCATCAAGAAAAGTGGGGAAATCAGAGTATGCCTAGACGCACGAAAAATCAACTCATTGATGGTAGAAGACAGAGAAACAACCGAGCAAATAGAGACACTATTGCAAAAATGCCATGGAGTCAAGGTCATGTCGGGATTAGATCTGATAAGCAGTTTTTGGCAGGTACCTCTTCACCCGGACTCAAGGAAATATACAGCTTTTCTACATGAAGGTCGTTGTTACGAATTCAAAGTAGTTCCATTTGGGCTGAAAACCAGCTCCGCTGCGTTAATTCGAGCCTTGGATATAGCGCTGAACGAATTGAATAACCATCTAATTTGTTATGTTGACGATATATTAGTCACATCAAAAAATTACAGCGAGCATTTGGACATCTTGGATAAAGTATTTCAGAAGTTGGCAGAAAACAACTTTACACTTAAGTTGGAAAAATGCGAGTTCCTCAAAAAAGAAGTGAAATTCCTAGGACACATTTTAACCACGGAGGGGTTGAAAACAGACCCTACGAAGTTAGAATCCATTCGAAAATTCCCACTACCCCGAAATTTGAAACAATTGCGAGGATTTCTGGGAACTATAAATTTCTATTCAAAATTTACAAACAAGCATGCTATCAATACCGTCCCGCTGATTGAGTTGTTGAAGAAAGGAGTGAAGTTCCAATGGAATGAAGAACGGACAAAGGCATTCGAAGAAGTGAAAAAGTTGTTTCTGAAGGAGGTGACCATCCAATTCCCCGACCCAAATAAAGACTATATATTGACCACAGACGCTAGTGATTACGCTCTGGGTGCAGTATTGTCGCAAAAAGATGAAAATAACGAAGAAATGGTCATATCATTCGCCAGCAGAACACTGAAAGGTGCCGAGATAGCATACACCACTACCGAAAAAGAACTACTTGCTATCAAATGGTCACTGGAAAAGTTCCGATCATTCCTACTGGGCGCGAAAACTATTATAAGAACCGACCACAAAGCACTACCATTCTTGAAAACTTGCAAATAGCATGAACAATAGGATCACCAGGTGGATACTCCAAATACAAGACTATAACGTCGAAGTAGAATACATTCCAGGCACGAAGAACATCGTTGCCGACAGCATGCGTCGACACTTGTTGGAAAAAAATGAAGAGCCCTATAAGTCACCCGGAAGGATAAAAATATTTCCCCTAGCCTGTAATATGACACCAAACCTGCGAAGGCTGCTCAAAAACATCCACGAGACACAGCAAGAAGAACTACAGGACATCGAAGAGCATAAATTCAAGAAGATTAATGGACATTACTACAAGGACACGCCAAATGGACTCAAGATCTTCATACCGACGAAATTGGTGATACAATTGATTGACGAATGTCATCAAATGTATGGACATCTCGGGGCAAAAAAGTGTGTTTCGATCCTCCAAGAGAGTTTCTACCATCCTAAATTTTTGAAAAAGGCACGACACAGGATAGCTAGTTGTGACTCATGCCAAAGAAATAAAAGCAGCAACCAAACGCACTTTGCAGAAATGCAAAATTTTACACCCGATAAACCCAATTACATGATTTCGGTCGATTATTTCGGACCATTACCGCCCGGTCATGGTGGGATGAAATACATCTTTGCAACCATTGATACTTTTAGTAAATTCGTGAAACTATACCCGTTACGCAAAGCAACCACCCTAGCCACGTTAAATAAACTCACAAAAGACTATATTCCACGATATGGAAAACCCGAGAAAATTCTCGCCGACAGAGGTACTCAATTTACAGCCAAGAAATGGTCTGTTGCACTGAAAGAATTAGACATAACCCCCGTTTTCACTTCCATAAGGCACCCTCAGGCAAACCCAGTAGAAAGAGTGAACCGCGAAATTGGTAGGTTCCTGCGAACCTTCACAGGTGATAATCACGTTGGTTGGGTCAAATACATACCGATAATCGAAAGTTGTATCAATGAGTCACACCATGACACCACCAAGGCCATTCCCATCGAAATTCACCTCAACACGCGGCCCGTCAGACCGTGGGAACAAATAATTGAAACCATACCCCCATTAAACCCTATACAAACAATACAAGAAAAATGGCACAAAGTACAATTGAATATAGCTAAACAAGCGAAAAAACGAAAGGATAAATTTGACAGCAATCACCATCTATCCTCATTTAAACAGGGTGATTTGGTATTAGTCAAAGCTTGTAATTTTTCCGACAAGTCCGAAAAAACCGTAGGCAAACTACTGCCAATATACGAAGGCCCCTATAAAATTACAAAACAGCTAGGGAAATCAACCTATGTTTTAAACAACGCGGAAAACAACGAAGAAAGGGGAATCTTCAACTGCGTGGATTTCAAGAAATACATTCCTAGAATATTACCATTAAACTTTCTCCAATTGTAGAATCATGGGAAAAACTCGTCCCCCATCTTACTACCAACGACTAGAACGGCGCCGAATAGCCAGATTAGGAGAGAACCATAAGAAAACAGATGAAGAACATATCGATCAAGTTCTTGAAACCCAAGATATCCGAGACACGGAACAAAACGAAGACTTAGATTTAAGTTATAAATCGCCGAAAGGGCAAATCAACGAAGGAGGAATACGAGCGAGGATGCGTAACCGACGCATTTAGTTATAATTGTCCGTCCAAAGTTAGCGTTACATTATTACTAAAGAAAAAACTAATGACATCTTACAAATACCAGGTTAAAATGGCACCACGACGAACTGCTTCCTACTTTCGACGGGAAAGAATCCGAAAAATTGAGTATACAAGACGCCCACACGACGAATCAATAGGATCCACTGCCGAATACGCAGTAGAAACAACCCCAAAACCCGATAAAGCCCAGGCTGCTCTCGAATCAACCCGAAGAAATTGCACTGAGGCAATAGAACTCACCATCGACAACCTAGCCAAGGCTCAAGCCATGCGTGCAAAGGCGAACATCGACGCTGAACAAGGCGAAAAAGAAATACAAGCCATGCAAGACATCGAACAATACAACAACTGGGAAGAGCAATTGAACATAGATCTCGGAAGACTCTGCTGCGAACTAAACGAAATCGAAGTACAACACCACACCCGTAAGATATGTACCGCACAACCACCCCTGGCCCCAACTCTCGTTAACGAAAACCCTATAATCAACATTGCAACCCCTGGAACAACACCAACCCAATTTCAAAGATTCAAAAAGGCCCCAGTCTTAAACCTAGATGATGTCAACCGCCTCAACGATAAACAATGGCTCAATGACGCCATTATAAATGCTTTTTTTTATTATCTGTCCCAAAACTTCGAGCACAACTGCTTCATGGACTCGTTCCTGTTTTCGCAAGTGGCACTGCGAGGACACCAAGCGGTAAAACGATGGACGAGACACATCGACATCTTCCAAGCTCGCACAATCTTCTTCCCTGTCAATGAAAACCACCACTGGACCTTGATCATCGCCATACCTGCACAAAATCGTATCATACAGTTAGACAGTCTCGCCATCAATAAAACCCTACATACTAATATCATCAAGGAATATTTAAATGCGGAAGCTATATTCCGCGGACACCCCAGTCGTGAGTGGAAACTCGAAGTCGCCTTGGATCTACCCCTTCAGAAGAACCAATACGACTGCGGCATATACTTGTGCGCCTACGCCATTTCCCTGGCCAAAGAAGTCCGCCCTGACTTCACTGAACTCGAGATGAGGGAGTTCCGCAAAACTCTCAAAGCACACTTATCAGAACAGTTCCTGAAAAAAAATTAATAAAAAAAAAAGATATAAAGATTGCTACCCAATAATATAATAATAAGTATAGATTGTTAACGAATGATATTATTGTTAATCCATTTCAATAAATAAAGTTATTGATAATCAATTTCGTGTTATCCTTGCTGAAACAGCAATAACCTAAAAAACTCCTTAATTTCTAGTAATATTTTTTTTGTGAATAACTCACCATCCACACAAGATGGCTCATTATTCAGAGGGGGCAGTTGAAGCGTCCCATCCTTCAACCTGTAACAATAAAATAAAATATATTAATTAAATGTTTACTTAAATGTATTAATATTCTATCAGTTTCACGTAATTAAAATATAAAAAATTTTTCAAAAAAAAGAAAAAACAAAAAAAACACAAAAACTTAGAAAAGCAAAAAAAGATGTTTCTTTTTGAAAACAACAAAAAAATTAATTAATCAAAATTAAAATCAAAATAAAAAACGACATGATAATTAAGCCAATTATCATGTCATAACATTAGGCTAGAATACTTACTTCAACAGGAAAACCTCTACCCCTGGAGTCACGGTCCCCAGGTCCACTGCAGAAGTCGGAATCACCTACAATCAAGTCAAAAAAGGATTAGAATGAGTACTCAACTAATGTCACACATGCAAAGACACCCACACACACACAGTCCCTCAACGACAACTATTCATTACAAATAACCACACATGCAACGGATAATGCAACTATCCCAAACACACATTTTCAACGATATAATAAACAAACTATCATTCCTTGAAACTACACTCACGTTCAACACACATGCACAACAACTTCCAATTCCTAACCACATTTAACCATGTATTTTCAATACGCATCTTTTCACATACATCATGCAAATTCACATACATTCACTCGCTGAAAAGAGAATATACAAGTTAACGAACAAAATCATCATACGATCCAATTCAAATTACACATAAATTGCACAATAACTTACCTTAAAAATCGCCAAAGGACCACAACAAACCAACGCCATAACACTAAACGGGTAGCGCCAACCGTGGGATACCTGTCACATGAGATGAACAAAGACAAAAACAAGTGTTCACAAACCTACACGCCACTTTGCAAAATTACACCCACACTACACACAAACAATAAAGACACAACATATGACTAAAAAAGAACCACAACCTTTTTACAGATGGCGCGAAAAACTTATAATTTCAAAAGTCGAGATGCGCTGAAAAGCATTATCGACGACTTTTTATCGTTATTAAACACATAAAACATTATTATTTAATACACTAAATGTAAAGCATATCTTCCCAACGTATTTTTTTTGAATCTTAAACTCCCAATAATCTAATTAAAAAGGTAAATATAACAGGTCGTTCTTAATTAGAAAACATAAACATGTAATTAGTGACGACAGTTAGAGAATAAGAGGGGAAGAAATTCAAATTTTCCTCCAATGATTTTACGCGTTTCCCCACCACTGCGACCATTCTCGAATAGCTTAAATAGGCCGTTTTCGGAGCGGAAGACTTACTTGAATTCAAAAGTTTGAATAAGTTGGAAACCAAGAGATCAACGATAATAGTGAAGAATACAGAGAGTTGTCAAATTTCGACGTAGAAAAGCTCAGGTTAGATCACAATTTAATAATAGTTCGATAAAATTCAAATATTATAAATTAATTTGTCAAATATCATACTCAACTTTTATTCTATGTACTGGTACAAGTACTAGAATTAAGGGGAGCTAAAATCTTGCAATGTTGGGATATTAAGTGGATATTCCCCTCAGTTATATGCACTGGCATAAGTTCTGTAGCTGATCGAAATTATTCTACTTGATATGAAATAACATTGCAAAATTAGTGAGGATTTGAAAATTAAAACGCGTTAGTGGAACATAGAATTCATAACTAATTGATGAAAACCGAATACAGAATCAAGGAACAAAATTAGTGTTAAAATAATATAAATAAAAGTGAATAAAGTTTTTCTTTTTGGATTGACTTCATCAAAATCTGCCTATGTATTAAGTACTGCTTGAAGTATTAATAATAAGAAGAAACAAAACCTTGGAATATTGAGACAACAACGTGGATATTTCTGGTAATCGTATGCACTGGTACAAGTTCTACAATTACAGGAAAGAGAAAGCGTGTTGGTGAAATTATTACAAGGTTTTTGATGAGTTGAGTCCAAACAACAAATTCAAAAACATACTGAGAAGTTAGTGGAGAATAAAGTTAAATTAATTAATGATAATAACGATTTTAAATTTGAGAATTTTGATAAAATTAATATCCTTGATCCCACTAGTTGGCTATTGTTTATCTGAAATAGTAAGCTAGGGGGCAAAGGTAAAGAAAGTTCAATAAAAAATCCCATAGTTACAATACAATTTCTATAATTAATCTCGTCTGCTCTTTTGAACAAAGAACTAGAACGAACGTCCGATGTAATTAGTTGCTAAATTACCATATTAGTCAGCTAACAAAAGACGCTCACAAACAAAATTTCAATAAATAAAATCAGTATTCCCTCTTCATATCGGATCGAACGTTTCAAGTGCTAAGAGTTCTCGGTAGTCATCTCTCGGTTGTTGATGCACCAAAGCATTTTGAACGAATGTTATAATATCATCTTTTTTAGGTAACACAGCTTATAAAACCGATTGTTCTGTCAATCCGCTCCTATATTGCGTTTTGTCTAAGGAATCCCATCCTTTTTGGAACCGATTGAATAATAGGATTTCTGGTGCAGAGCTGCAACCGATTAATTTGTCGAAAACAGCCTGCAAGATGATTTTAAATATATGGTGGCGACAAGCCAAGTTAATCAGATCTTTTTGCAATTTTTCTTGTAAAAGAACACAGGCACCAGCTTTCGGCCCAGTATTGGATGCTATAGTGTCGAAACCCATCGCACAGATTTTTCCGCTATATTCCATTCTTGTAAATGTGCGAAAACACTATCTGCTATAATTTTTCCAGTTCTATTTTGCAATTATGAAATTCCAAGTAGCTGCTCTTCTGAAGAACTGGTAATAAAAATTGCAAGTCGTTCATCTTTGTTGCCTTTATCTATCAACATAAAATACAAAATTATTTTCACTTCATTTATTATTATCATTAACAGAAAATAAATAATAAATTTGTTTTTTTCAATTATATAAAAAGCAATGTTACCGGCGATGAATTTTTTTTGCCATCCCAATGTACAGTTAAAGGAGGTAACAATTTATTGCACTCCTTAATTTTTGCAACAGTTGTTAATCGTTCACTTTCTCGTACTCTTCGTATACTAGATCTACTGAACACGGCGTTATTTACGTCTTGTCCTAATGAGTTAGCGATGGTGGGCAAAACGAGAGCAGCTTGTCGATCAGTAACATTAAGCCGGTCCAACGTAGAAACGACTCCTTTTTGCATAAGTCTCACTTTTGGATTTGTGGGCTGATGAACTTTTGGGCTGTCAAAAGTAGGAACTGCAGAATTACAACCTGGCGGAGAATCGAAAGTCGAAAGAAGATTTTGGCTTGATCCGCTGGACTGAGTCGATTGTTCTTTATTACACTATGTAACACGATTTTCTGCCTAACATGCTTAGTGTTTAAAATCGATTTCACATGCAAAACTAATTAGAAAATTCAATATAAGAATTCAAAAATTTTGCTTTTGTGATTAGGGTGCATTTTTTTTGAAATTTTGAAATTTTCCATGAATTTATTAGAATAACAATATATAGAATAAACATAAAACCTGCAGTTTGTGACTACAATTAACCAGTAATAAAAGAAAAGTGTAGAGAAGTACTTGAGGTGCCATATGCAAGAATGTGTGGTTGTTATTGACAAACAAATAAAAAAATATCCTCAATTTTCACAACTTATTGCCTAAAAATCGACAAATAAAAAATCGATACGCATATTTATAAGAATTAATAACATTATTGCACCTTTTCGACATGTATAGTTAATCGTTACGAAGCGCTACGTACCATTTTGAAGTACTAATTAACCTGTTCTTGACAATTAAAAGCACATTTGCGGATAATTCGAAAACCATGAATTTAGTGAAATTTACAAAATATTAATAGTATTACTATTACGATATTTTTAATGCTAAATACGTGTTGATTTATGCTTTTGCACATATTTTTTTATAATTATTGCAACTCTACTGCGCCGATTTTTAAACTTTTTTAAATTCAACGTAAGGATATTAATCATGAAGTAATCAAGAGTAATATTTCTTATACACGCAAAACACAGTGGACGTCTGAGACGTTCGGGCCACATGTCTGGGCCATGTCGGCGAAAATATTTGGTTATTAAACATGTCAGCCGTTTGGCTACATGCTTGGGCCATGTGGCTACATG
>JABFPD010000500.1:0-11296 GCA_022817545.1 Cremastobaeus sp. ZL-2020 | reverse complement strand
TATGGAAATCACGTTATCATATATGGCCCATATATGGAATTCGTGAAAACCATATATGGCTATATATGATAAATTGTAATTTCATATATGTTCAAAAACAAGTCCATATATGTATTCCAAGAAATCCATTTTTTTCAATTATTCATATATGGCCATATTTGGCCCATGTATGTTTTATTTTTACAAGGGTAGTTTTTATTATGGGACATGTATGTCGCATATACATATTTGTCTGATATATGTGACGTTTATGTGTCATATATATGTGACATATATGCAGCATAAACGTCCCCATATAAACTTTTTTACATGGAGTCTTGTGTCATGCTTGATTTGTACAAACATTTCCAAAATTGCGTCCAAAACTGTAGACAATGAAATTATTATTTTTTCTATTCCTTTAAAACGCATTTAAAACGCTGAAAACACAAAACTAACAAAACTGTGTACAATGAAATTATTTTTGTTTCTATTGCTTTTGAAAGTATTGGTTTGTTAGGCGGTTTGATTAAGCATGACCCAAGCAATTACAATATTCGTATTAAACCTTCCGGCCACCGCGTCCATTATAATGGACGCACCTGAATTTTACAACCATAGAAAAAATCATTCAAATGAATGAATTTAGGTAAAACCAAATGACTATATATTGTCTGTGGTCTATAGATTATAAAAAGTATGTAATTAATTATAAAATATGAGTAATTGTTTCAAAACCTAGGAAAAAACAAAGAAAATTATTTCTCCATTTTTAGTGTAATTCTGTTTAAAATTACATAACCAATGGAAATTAATCAAAATTAAAGTAAAAAACCACTCCAGAAAAAATCGTGACTGAAAGGGTTAAGATTGAGTCTTTGAACGAGATTATTGAGTTGAATGAAAAACAACAGAAATAATTGGTATATACAGCGCGAATTCAGAAAGGCTTTTAACCAGTTCATCTCGGAGGAATTTTGATGCAAGCAATGTTTGAAAGTTTGGTATTTACGTAAGCATTGGATAGGTTTGGTATGTGGATTAATGAACAAGCAACACTTTATATCGTTTAAGTAATTAATAGTACATTCAAAACAACCGATTCGAACTTTACGAAACAAGAAAAAACCGCAGTATGTTAGCCCTAATCGATCAGTTGAAATAATCAAGTGAATGCAGATTAATTGCTGTTCCTTGATATGGAATAGAATTTTCGAACTAAAATGTTCTCATGTGTAAACCAGTTTCCAACACAACAAATGAAATTTGTAGCCGCTTTTTTATTTTGTATTTTTTGTCGACCTTCCCTTGTAAAAATGAAACATATATGGACCATATAAGACAACTTGAAAAACATATTTTTTAAATATGGGTTTTTTCCTATCCATATATGGCTATATGTGTTGTTACGTCGTGGATGCGTTTTCCACGAGGTAATTAAGAGAAAAGTCCAAAGTTTTTATTTTGTTACAACGGAAACACCCTCGTTGTTACTTGATGCGCTAAAGGGCCCTGGATTAATGTTGACAACATTAATCAGGTGAATTTGGTGACACCAAATCCTTTTCCCATCAGCACGCAAGGATACGATCGGCTTTACCCTTTTCAGGTGATACCTGAGAAGGGCTGAAGGAAGTGTGACACACCGACTTCAGCCTGATCTGGAGGATATTTTCGGGTCTTTCAGGTGAAGGTTTTTGACGACGTCAGAACCTTCGAGAGAAATGGAGACTCCGCTTTCTCAACCGAAAGAAATAAAGACTTTAAACGTTCTTAATATAATAGAATGGGAATGGAAATCAGAAAATAATGAAAGGAAAATGATAGATATACTGTGTATTGGATTACGTTTTACAAATGTGCCTCTTAATTTAATATAGAACTAAGACTGACAGTTGAACTGGGAAGAACTGGGAAGAACTGGGAAGAACTGGGAAGAACTAAACTCGATACTGACTCAAACTTCACTGCTCCCGTTGGTGACAGGCTGACCTCTATTTATGGATACGGATTTATCAAAAAGTGAGCCGTGCGCAAAATGGAATTTTGTACAAAAACATATTTTCAAAAACAGTTCTAAAAACTTATTTCATCAGTTTCGATCGCTTTTAAGAAACTGATGAAATTAACGCAGTTATTATTATCTTTCATTGACGGTTTTACAAATGTTTGATTTTAATTTTAAAATGTATCGTGAATTACTTAGAAACAAATTTGATAATAGGTGAACATTAATTTGTCAAATTCGTCGTTCTAATGACTAAAAAACTATTTCGATTATTCTAGAATGTTATTTTCTAACGTTATTTAATATTATTATTTTCCGCAATTATAAATGTACCATAAACCTATAAGTATATTTGCATATCCTAATTTGAATTACATTGTCGCTTTTTACAATATGGTTTTAAAATGTAAAGTTTCATTAAAGAACATAATAATCTTAATGGTGTTAAGATAAAACTTGTAAACAGATTAAAAATAAGATTAAAAACATTGCTCGTGATTAGAATATGCATCGAATTTAATACATCTAATAATAAACTTTGTATATATCAATGCTTAATTAGGTCTTAATTTCACTATGACAAACAAATGAATGATTCAATCATTATTGCTTCTAATTACAATTTGTCATTTTAATAAAAGAACGAAAGACGAGATTCGGTATCTCGTCACACCCCCGGACTTAAGATTGAATTTTCGGATGAAATTCGATCAGAAATTTAAAGTTAAGATGAAAAAGAAAGTTTTAGGTTATGATATCATTAATTTTGAAAGTACACATTTTAACAATTTTCAATATCATGGTTTTGGAATTCTTTATAGAAAAAGGTTTTCTGTTTATAGATTTTAAATGTTTTGTTAATTTTTAAATCTTTTCTTATAATTTAATTATAGTTAATGACTTTATTATAAGCGAGCGCGAGTTTTTCTAATGTATATTTAAATCTATTCTAATGGTCTAAATATAACGTAGATGCTATTAAGCTAGTGTTTGAATAATACATCAATGTTTCGGTTTGTTTACATACGTTACTCAAGTTTTGTGTCGATGCGTAAGTTGCTTGCTTTTGTAGACTCATTGATTTCATAAATTGGTTTTTCTCGCCTGGAGAAAAAATGGATTCACATAGTGTTTGTAGTAAGGAGTTTTCTGCGTTTGGAGTCCGGAAGATATTCTTGATTAATATGCAATCATCTTTTCTTGTCATCGTTGCTCAGGATGTTTCGTTGTGTTGCGCTGGAGTTTCTACATTGGCCAATTTGCAGGTTATCTCATTAATCTGGTCGTGAGTATTTTAGGATTTGGATTTGGTTTTGGTTTAGGCTTCTTACAAGGAACATGTGACCTTTTGAGGGTCTTGGCGAATCTTTTGGTGATCCATATTTGTTCCGTGACTTTTGATGTCTTTGTAAGTATTAATGGTATTGGAGGTTAGTATTTTTTCTTCCTTTCGTAGGTCAAAAAAATTTTTTTCATTCGCTTGATATTTCATTTGATTAAATTCATCGTAATTCACTTTTAGTCTATCTTGTGACTTTTCATTGTATTGTTTAATTTTTCTCGATTCTGCATATCTTAATTCTCATTATGTATTTACCGATTATATTTACTTCTTATCTATTACTTATATTTATTACTTCTTATGCTATATTATTATTATTATTATTATATTTATTAATTAACTTCTAATTATTCACGATTGTATTTTGTTTCTTTTTATATTTTATTAATTTTTATATGCATTTTCTTTTTATTTTTTTATTCATAATGTTACGCTTATTTATTATTTATCATATTCGTATTTTACTTGCTGTTTCGAGGTTTCAGGTTATGGATATTCCTCTTGGTATTCTTTGATCTGGTCATCTTGATGTGTGTGGAATAATCGTTTCCATTGCTCTTCCTTCTTCTTCAATGGGAATTATTGTTGATGGAATTAATGCAATCTTGGATATTCTGTGACGGGTTTCGACTGTTTTCTTGGTCATGTTCACTCTTCTCTTGCCAGGAAGTAGAAAACGTATGAGGGGATTCTAGGATGTGGATTTTCAGTGGACGCTCCAATCGTAATAGTATCGAATATAAATTTTATGTATTTTGTGATTATATATAGGCCGATTTCTCTGAATCGATCAAATTATTTATATATCTTCTTTTGCTCTGTAGGTTCATTGCTGGCAATTCTATGAAGTGCGTCATTCATGTATGTGGATTTTTCTGGAGGAAACATTATGTGATCTCGTGTATGATTGAGATCATTGCGGGAGTATGTGCTGTTCATGGCGAAATTTCTGGATTTTTACAAAAAGATTGATTTTCAATCGGAATCTTCGCTATCGGTTATATGAGAATGTTTGAGTCGATCGGCAGAAACTGTTTTAGATTTTCCCTTGACTAGGATATTGACTCGTTTAGGATCGGGGACGTCGAGGATTTTGTATGGACCGGAATATTGATTCCCAAATTTTCCTTGTTTCAAACCATTTTTCAGGAAAACGTAGTTACCAGGAACGAACGTGAATGGTTTTGAAAAATTATCGTAGTATTTTTTCGATTTTTCTTTGGATTTTATCAGCTTTTCCCGAGCCTCTGATCTCAAGTTGTGCAGTTTTGCCAATAATTCGATAAGATAATCGTCGCAGGTGTCGAGTTGCTCGAACTTATTTAGTGGCATGCTGGATGGAGCCGTTGCAATTTTTCCGTAAACCAATTCATAGGGAGTTTTGCTCGTAGCCTCGTGCACGCTTGTATTGTAGCTAAATTGACTCAGAGCGAGCCATTGGTCCCAATTATTTTCATTCTCGATATATTGCTTGATGTATTCAACCAGAACGTGATGTGAACGTTCTAGTGATCCATTTGATTGAGGGTGAAAAGCGGTTGTCTGGAATTGTCGAATGTGGAGACGTCGAGCTATCTGTTTCATCAAGTTGCTGATGAAGTTTCGCCCTTGGTCGGTTAAGACTGCTTTTGGTGTACCATATATGCAAACGAAATTGTTTATAAATGCCTTAGCAGTTGTTGCGGCGCTCATATCAGGGATCGCGGTAGCAACACAGTATTTAGTCAGCAAACACTGCATTGTTAGTACATATCTGTTTCCGGAGTCGGTCACGGGTAGTGGTCCAACGATGTCCATTGCGATTTTTTCAAACGCAGTTCCGGGTGTGTCGGTGATGGTCATCGGTTGCTTCGTTGTATTTCTCACCAGTTTCTTCAGGTTGCAGGCCAGACAATGCTGTATGTAGTTTTCGATGTCGATCTTCATTTTCTCCCAAAAGTGATCTTGGCGTATTCGGTTGTATGTCTTCGTTACTCCTTTATGTCCTCCTACAGCACTGCTGTGGTATTCTTTGATTATCTCGTGCCGTGCACTCAATCTCGGTATTGTAACTTGTCCGGTGCATATCGCGATTTTGCAATCACTATGTTTGAATTTAGTTTTCAATTCTGCCATAATTATTTTCCACATCAGGTCGCTCACTTCCAATTGTGGTATTGAAAGCGAAGTTAAGTCGTTGTCTAATACAAACTCGTATAAATTGTTGATACCTTTCTTTATATTCTTGTGTAGATCTTCTCTACTCAATTTTTCATCAATCAAACACAGTCCAATCAGATGTTTATTACCCTTTTTATGGTGTTTCAAGTCACCCAGTTGACAACGTCCTATTCTCGCTGGTCCCTTTTTCTTCAGTAGTTCTCCACTTTGGTTACCGTATGGCTTGCCATTACAATCAAGGAAATAAACGATGTTGTTCTTTTGAAAGTATAAAGGATCTCTGGATGTATAAATTCCTGTCATTGTTTTTTGTATAATATCTTCTTCGTCTTCTGTTGTTTCACGTTCCTCGTCGGTTTGTTGAATAACTCCGGTTTCAATTCTGGTGAATTCTGGGTTTTCGATTTCCCGTCTGCTGTCTTCATCCTCTGTAGAACTGGGCCCTAGTTCAGGTTCGGATTCATTGTCAGCATCTTCATCAGTGGTTTCTTCAACTGGAGTGTATTCGGCTTCATTATTCAATTCTCTGTCGCTCGGTTCAAACAGTGTGTCAGGTGGCGGTGCTGCTTCATAGTGATCCTTTCTTGTAGTTGGTTTTCGCTTCCTTTTCAAAGTAGTTACTTCCTTTTCGTCATTTGAAATTAACTTCTCCGGTTCTCCTGGAGTTTTCTTCCTTTTCTTTTTAGATTTCTGTTTTTCGATTTGACGGCGGTATTGTATTCCTTCTTCGGTTGGTTTAGAGACTCGTTGAGATTTTCGTATAGTGTGGACTGCATCTTCGGTTGCATCTCTGTCTACAGGATTGCGAGATAGTGCGTCTGCGTTTACATTACTTTTGCCGGCTTTGTATGTAACGTCAAAGTCGTACTCTTCTAATTTGAGACGCCATCGAGTGAGTCGTGAAGTAGGGTCTTTAGACTCACGCATCCAAGTTAACGGCTTGTGATCTGTGACTACGGTGAATTTGCGACCGTAGAGATAGGGTCGGAATTGATGAACTCCGTAAAGTATTGCCAGCGCCTCTTTTTCATATGTCGAATATTTCTGTTCCGCTTTGTTGAGGGATCTTGAGGCGTAAGCAACGGGTTTATCTCTTCCAATCTTTCCCTGACTCAGAATTGCGGCAATTGCGTACCCTGAGGCATCAGTAGTTAATAGAAATGGTTCTTCGAAATTAGGGAATTGCAGAACCGGTGCTTCACATAATTTCTCCTTCAAAGTGTTGAACGCTTTCTGCTGTTCTTCACCCCAAATGAATTCTGCATCTTTTTCTAATAATTTGGTCAAAGGTTTTGTGATTTGTGAGTATCCGTGGATAAACCACCTGTAATATCCAGCCATTCCGAGAAATTGTTGAATGTGTACTACCTTTCTCGGTTGAGGGTATTTAGAAATTGCTTCAAGATGTTTGGTGTCAGGTTTGACTCCATTCTCAGAGATTTCATGACCCAGATATACCACTTCTCTGCGCAGGAAGGAGCATTTCTCCGGTTGTAGTTTCAGGTTGGCTTCTCTCAATCGGGATATCAACGTAAGGTATTTTCTTCGGTGCTCATTAAGATTCTTGGCATATATCACCACGTCATCCATGTAAACGAATAGTTCTGATCCTTGTAAGCCTGATAAAGTCACATCCATCAACCTTTGGAATGTAGCGGGTGCGTTCTTTAATTCAAATGGCATTCGGTTGAACTCGTAGTGACCATGCGGCGTAGAAAAAGCGGTTTTGTGGCTGTCCTTTGGATCCATTTTGATTTGGTGAAAACCTGAAGCGAGATCAAAGACAGAAAAATATTTTGCTCCACCTAATTGATCATAAATATCTCGGATATTTGGAATAGGGTATGAATCTCCTATCGTTTTCTCGTTCAATTGGCGAAAATCTAATACCATTCTCCATCTCTTGTTTCCCTCTGCGTCTGGTTTCTTTGGGACAATCCATATCGGCGAGTTATATGGGGATTTTGAGTCCTGTATTATTTCATTGTCGTGCAGTTCCTGTACCTGTTTTTCCAGCTCTTCTTTCAGTGTGGGTGGGAATCGGTATTGACGAACGTTGATTGGTCGATCGTCTGTAGTTGTAATACTGTGGGTTATATTTGATGTGGCTGTGAGTTTGTCTGTTGGTAAATGAAATTGGTCCTTGCTCTGGTAGATCAAGTATTCTACTTCCTTTCTCTCGTCGTAGCTTAGGTGTTCCGAATTTATCAGCTCGCAAATTCTCTGGCATCGCTCGTCTGTTCGGATCACATTGCATTTCCTTGAGGCACTCTTCTTTCGTTTTCCGGTTAGTGTGGTAGTCTTTATGGTGGCGGGCTTGTTTTCACTGACGTAGGTAAATGCTTGCATCTCTACTTCGGGGATACGAACAGCGATATCTTTATCGTTGAGATTGTATATCGGCAAATACGTATATCCTCCATAGTTTTCAATCAATCCTTCACCCATAAATACTTTGTCTGCTAACTGGTATCTTGGAACGTAGCCGAATCTCAGCTGAGGGTTGCTAATTTTGATTTTGCAGATGGTTCTCTGTCTTCCTTTCACTGTAGTGATGTCCTTGGTGTAGAATGGAATACGGTGATTTCCCAAAGTAACGTATTGTTCGGCGTAGTTAATTACACTGTGATTATTCAGGAAAAAATCAGATCCTAGTAGTCCATCTTGATCCAGATAAAAGTCATCTGCGACCACGTGAAATAAGGTTTTGATTCCTTGAAGTTCGAGAATTACACTCCCTCTTGTTGAGACAGGTTGTTCGGAGATTCCATTCAAGTTCAATATGAGGTCTGTATTGACTGTTGTGTGTGGTGGTAAAAATTGGCTCTTCAAGATGTTTGGTCCTGCTCCGGTGTCTAATAGGAGTTTTATGTCATAATTTTCCAATTTCATGTTTATGACTGGAGTGATGTCTTGGTTATTCAACTTTACTGGGACATTGGTAGTGTCACTACCGGTGGTCTTGATCCTGTTTCCTCCCCAGAGGAGCTGGGGAGGGCTAACAAGTTTCCCTGTCGCCTAGCGTTGTTTGTTTTACGGAGAGCGCAATCCATCAGAAGGTGGCCTTCTGTTTTGCAGTAATTGCACCATACTGTCTGCTTGTTGCGATTGAACTCGACTGGTTGTTGATATCTAGCAGGTATATTTCCTGATGTTCCCCATACATTTTGATTCGAGGTTTCTAATGTCGGCATTGGATTTATACTTGGAAGAACATTTATATATGCGGGACAATTTGCTCTCACGTGTCCTGTATTTTTGCAGAAAAAGCAAGTAATTGCGGGTTTCACTACGTTGATTCTTCCTTGATTTCGGCATGCGGAAGCCAAATGTCCTTGTCGTTTGCAGTTGTAGCAAAATTGGCTATTCCGACATTCTCTAGCGTTATGCCCGGTATATTTACATAATTCACAAGCCTTGTTATTTGAATTTGATGACCGGCATACACTGGCTTCGTGCCCAGATTTCCCACACAGCTGGCATAACACACTTTTCTCTTTTCTCAACACGGGGCAGTTTTTCAATTCATGACCATCTTTTTCACACAGAGTACAGTGCACAGTTTTTCCTTTCTTGAGTAGAGGGCAGTTTTTAGGGCGATGTCCATTTTCTTCACACAGTGGGCATTGGACATCTTCTTCACTTCGTAACATGGGACAATTTTTCGGACGGTGTCCAGTCTTTTCACACAAGGTGCAAGTTATAATCCCCAAGCTGGATATTCCGTGTAGCAAGTTCTGCGTGTTCAATGTTTTCTCTACCTCCAAAGCTTTTTTCCCGGCGTCATTCAATGTGGCTGGATTCCCCATTAAAACATATATTTCTCTATTTAACCCTAACACAAAAGCATTCTTCACATCTGTGTCGATTGTGGTTCTTTGCTCGGCGGTGACATCTCGATTTGTAGTGGTTTTAATAGTTTCTAGGATTTTTCGGTTAAGCTCTTTGGCCTGGTGTAAATATTCTTGTACCTTGTATTGTTCTTGGCATAGTTTGGCTACTCTTCCCCACAAGATGCTGGTACTTTCTACGGGGTCGTAAGCTTGTCGCAATATTTGTAAGAGTCCCTCTATGGTGTTAAATGTCGATTCCTTGGCGGTTTTCAAGGCGCATCCCCTCAACTTAGCTTTCAATAATTGTGTTAGCCTGCCTTCAGAGGCAGCGGGAAGTACGTTTCTGGCATCTCTACAACCGGCGGCAAAGTCTTCAAAAGATGTATCGTCTGAATCTCCTGAGTAGGTTGGAACTAGAATTAAGGCATCTGACATTCGAACACCTGTGTTCTCGGCCATGTTGTTTTCGTTAGCTGGGTCTTGGGGTAAAGTTGCTTGTCCCGTGGTTTGCTCGGCGTTGGCGGCTATCGGTGGGTGTGGTTGTAATGCAGGCGGTTGCTGTTGTCGCTGTTGCTGCTGTCGCTGCTGTTGTTGCTGTTGTTGCTGTTGTTGTTGCTGTGGAGGTGTTAGGATTGGAGTCGTAGGTACTGTTAGTAAAGGGGTCAGCACTGGGTGTGTCAGCAGCAACGTTGTGTCTGTCCTTGGAGACGTTGCTGGTAGCAAGGTCGGCGAATAGGCGGTGTTGTTTTGTTGGTGCAGCAGCATCTCTTGGATGGCTGCTTTTTGATCTGGAAATAAATAGAGTAAAATAACAAACGTGTCTTCTAGGGTTAATCACACGAAAATCAATCGTTTAACAAGTTAAAGGATAATCACGTGGTGAATGGACGTGATGAGATTCGTGGTGTCCAGGTGGGGAATATGGAGGTTCACTGCCACTGTCCGGTGGACTCTCAGGTAAGGAATGTCTGAAAACATTTTATCTGTTACACTCCATTTGAAGGTAGGTAAAATATTAAATCGGTATCCCATTTTAAATTTCCATAAGAAAATGGGTACTTTTCCTTATGGAATTTCCATATGAAACGAAAAAAAGAAGCCATAACTAGGAATCGAACTCTAGATCTTCGTCATTAGAAGTCAAGAATCTAACAGATAGACTACACAAGCTCCTTAAAGACTAACTTTAGATAAAACTTTTGATAAAAGCAGACTGCATGAAAGTGTCATTCAAAGCAGTCTTAAAGAAGTTTTTATAGTGTAGTGGTTAGACTTTTAGCTTCACACGACGAAGATCCAGAGTTCGATCCCTATTCAGGTATTATTTTTTTCGTTACATATGGAAATTCCATAAGGAAATGTACCAAATTTCCTTATAAGGAATTTCTTTATGGAAATTAAAGATGGGATAAGTACGAAATCCAAATGAATGAACATACGGATGCACATAAGTTTGTGGGTCTTTGTACACGGTTGCTGGAGGCACAGACGTCGTGCCTGAGTTGCACGTGCTGGACACATTGCTGTTGGTTTGCGTGATTGGCGATGGCAATCTCGTTGGTGGTTGTTGTTGATTCCCGGTCGCATCTGCGCGATTGGCTGGTAACCCGTTTTCATTATGTGCGAGAGTGTCCGCAAAATATCTGCAAAAAGTGCATCTTCGAATGACTGAATACAAGAGATTAGGATAACTGAATACTAATTCAGCGATCCGAATAGTGCGCTCGAGCCTCTGATGGAAAAACACCAATGGCAATAAACTAAAACGGAGCACAATCAGCGCGTTATCACGGCATTAGAGGCTTGATTCCATCAATGCCATCGAGTTTTCAGCCGCGTCATTATACCATTACACCTCTCTGTGACTCGACTTGTTATCGAGCGACGGAGATGAACCATCATTGAATAGGAAAGGGGCGTAGTGGAGCCAACAACGCCGCCTCTTTCTTTTTTTCCACGTAGTTTATGACCACG
>JABFPD010000499.1:0-11297 GCA_022817545.1 Cremastobaeus sp. ZL-2020 | reverse complement strand
TAAATTATTGTATCTTGCTGGGTGAACTTAACAGTATATAAAAGATGATTTTCGCTAGCTTTAGTTAGTTAAGGTACAACAGCGTTCAAGTCCACACCTAACCGGGCAAGCTAGCCCTTATATTTAAGTAGCCGTACGAATTGTATACAGTACTTGAATAAAAATAAGTTGCTGAAGTTTGAACTAAGTGTTTAGATCTAAAAACCCTAACTCAGTAACAAAAGTGGCGCAGTCGGTAATCTACGATAAAACAACGTACGAAGAAAGAAGAACATCTCAGAGAAGACTTCGGGAATAAACAATAAGGCCAACCAGAATTTAAAAATAATCCTTGGAGCGACATTATTTAACGGTGAGTCGTAAACCAAACCACACACAACATTGATCACATAAACAGCAAACCTGATAATGACATAATAGGGAAAGTATAGTTATTACCTTTTTTTGAAAAATGGCAGAAGGTGGTCAGTTAGGCTTAAAGGCCCGCGATGCGCGTGATATTGTGCCTTATTTTGACGGACAAAATATTTCAGTTAACGAATTCACTAACCATATCGAGTTGATAACTCAAGAACTTAGAGAAGGCGAAGAACGACCCTTTTTATTACTTTTAAGTTCGCGGTTATCAGGCAATGCACTTGAACATTATAGGCGACAATTATCCTCATATGATACAGTCAATACATTCTTAACCGATTTCAAACAGAGATTTTTTGATAATTCCAGTACGTTATCTTTAATCACTAATATCAGCCAGGAATATATGTTACGCTACGAAAACGTTGTGTCATATGGTTCACGAATCGAGACAAAATTACATAAAGCTCTTGCAAGTATCAACAATAATAATGACTTAAATGATGCCACTCGACAGGTACAAACAACACTAGCTAATGAAACCGCACTAAAACAATTTTTGAAAGGTTTAACTCCAGACTTACAAATTCGTGTTCAGATACAAACACCAGCGGATTTTCCTGCTGCATTATTAGCTGCAAAGAAAGTTGAGCAAGAATATTCAGACTGTTTAGGGTATTACAATCGACAATCAGGATATGGGAGTCACACTTGTCTAATACATGGACTCGGAACTCACGACTCTAATGCCTGTCGAACTTTGGCCACCAAATTATTAAATATACAGCCATTTCATTTAAATAGAGACAAACAAAGGCAAAATAATTTTAACTTTAATGCACATGACAGATATAATGTACGGTCAAACAAACAAGTATATCACAACAATCAATATGATATTCAAAGGAACACTCGACCTAATCAACTAAATAACAGATTCTCTTACAATGGAAATACACAAAATAATAGACAACCTTATCAACAAGATAACAGATTTCTTCCAAACAGAAATATACAACTAAGTCAGCAAACCAATACCTTCACAAACAGAAACAATCAGTTGGATCCTCGATCCTCGCAGCAAAACAGCATTCAAAATAATCATAATACAGGCTATACAAATAACACAAATAATCATCGACCAAACAGACCATATAATCAACAAGCATACATACATAACACTACCGTTGAAAATGAATATAACAATGATTCTTTAAACTTATACACGGCTCGCGAATCGGGCGAATCGCTGAGCCCAAACAACCAGGTTTCGCCCGCGAGTGTAATACGAAGCACTCAAGAGTAGCTCGAATATTGCTTGGAAACACGAAAATTGCAAAGCCACCTGTGATTGAGTTAAATTGTAACAACTTGAAAGGAAACGTTGGAAAATTTTTAATTGATACCGGTGCTGAGGTAAATATTGTAAAATTAAAATGTCTCAAAGACGAAGCACTAGTACATACAGATATTGTTTATGAACTACGCGGAATAACTGATGATTTAATAAAAACACTTGGCAAGACATATTTAACTATTCATAGTATTAATGCTGAATTCCACGTAGTTAAAGATGATTTTCCTCTTACCGAAGATGGAATTTTGGGATCAAAATTTTTTAGCGAAAATGAAGTAACCTTATCTTATAAATTAAAATGTATGGTTCTAAACCAAGAGATAATACCTTTTTACTCCGAGGAAATGATTACTATTCCGCCTTATTCTAAACAATTAATCTTTGTGCGTATTCTTGACAAAAAAAAGACAAAAGTGGGTTACCTTCCACGACTCAACTTGCATAGAAATCTTTTAATCGGTAACGCAATAATACGGCCTGAAAATGGGATTGCATACCTATATGCATTTAATATTGGAAATGAAGAAGTTAAAATTCCGACTCCAGTTACTCAATTAGAAGAAATAGAAGCAATTAAAATTCCCGGATGCAAAAGTCTATCTACAGCTAAAATAAACATCGTGCAAACATTGAAGCAGCCTCGTAAGGATCGTTGTGCCGAAATTTTCGAAAAATTGAACCTGGACCATTTAGATGAGATAGAACGGACAAGTCTAGAACCAATTATACGTGAACATGCACACTTATTTCATTTACCAGATGAACATTTAACTGCCACAAACGCAATAACACACAAAATTATAACAACTGATGATAAACCGATACGAGCTAAAATATATCGATACCCACCAGCACTCAAAACCGAAATAGAAAATCAGATTACCAACTTACTAGAGCAAAATATTATAAGTCCATCAAATTCTCCATATGCCTCTCCTGTGTGGCTTGTGCCAAAAAAACCCGATGCACATGGTGACAAAAAATGGAGAATGGTGATAGACTATCGTGCCTTGAATGAAAAAACAGTCAGTGATGCTTACCCATTACCAAATATTACTGAAATACTTGATAGGCTCGGGAAAGCATGTTATTTTACGACACTTGATCTCGCTTCCGGGTTTCACCAGATACCAATGGACGAGCAAGACAAACCAAAAACTGCTTTTAGTACCCCAGGAGGTCATTATCATTGGAACAGATTACCCTTTGGTTTAAAAAATGCACCTGCAACATTTCAACGATTGATGGATTGTATATTGTCAGGTTTACAAGAAACAGAAATGTTGGTATATCTTGACGACATTATTATTTATGCCCGAACACTCGAGGAACATAATGAAAAATTTTGTCATTTAATGGAAAGACTTGAAGAAGCAAACCTTAAAATCCAACCTGAAAAATGTGCATTCCTGAAGAAGTCTGTTAATTATTTGGGTCATATAATATCAGATGAAGGAGTTAAACCCGACCCTAAGAAAATCGAAGCTGTCAGGTTTTTCCCAGTTCCAAATACACAGAAAAAAATAAAACAATTTCTTGGCTTAGCAGGGTATTATCGAAAATTCATCAAGGATTTTGCCTCAATAGCAAAACCACTTACGCAATTATTGAAAAAAGGCAATAAATTTGAATGGACAGAAGAACAACAGAAAAGTTTCGAATTCCTACGAAATAAATTATGCAACAGTCCCATACTTTCTTACCCAGATTTTGATAGAGAATTTTTTGTAACAACCGATGCTTCTAAATTTGCTATAGGAGCAATTCTAAGCCAAAAATTAAATAATCAAGATCATCCTGTTGCATACGCATCTCGAACATTGAATCCTGCAGAAATAAACTATTCAACTACAGAGAAAGAATTATTAGCCATAGTTTATGCAGTACAATATTTTCGACCATATCTGTATGGAAAAAAATTCACGATATATACTGACCACATGCCTTTACAATGGTTAAATAATGTAAAAGATCCAACATCGCGACTAGCCCGATGGAAAATACGACTTGAAGATTATGAATATGAAGTCAAATACAAACCAGGGAGGAAAAACAGTAACGCTGATGCCCTATCAAGAAACCCAGTGATGATATTACCAATAAATACTAGGAAAAGGCCACATCAGACCTCGTCTTCGTACGATTCTGACAAACATAGACATAAAAGAATGGCATTATCTGAGGAAAAACAAAATAAGGAAAAAACTAATGCATCCACAAACCCTAGCATAAAAGAAAACCAGGAAGACCAGACCAGAAATAGACCAGGGAGGAAAAGAGGAGTAAAAAGGAGCTACTGGACATATATCAATGACACTGAAGATGAGGAAACAGAAACCGAAGATGAATTAAAACATTTACCCCAAGGAACTACGCGTCAGAAATATCGGAAGTATTTATGTGATAAGAATCAAGATAAACCTACGCTTGAAAGTGGTAGTGATAAAGAAGAAGCGTCAAAAGGTGAGATACTGGATCAAGAAGTTGATGGCAGTGACGAACCCAGCACCAATTCATTAAATAAGTATAGTCAACGCCACAATGACGGTAGAAGAGTTAATCAACATAAAAATACGGAAGGACAGCAATCCATGAGGTTTGAAAAACCTATACCAAATGCGGAATTTACTATTGACCCATTTTCGACTGCAAATGATAATAATTCAAATGATAATTATTCAAGTAATAACGATTCAAATCCTAATAAAGAAATAACAATAAAAGTCGATATACACAAGCAACCTGAGACGCGTGATAACTCACTAGTTTCTTTTAAATCAAATGCTCAACCAAAGATTCGTGAAATAATTCATGGTTTTCCGAATGTTAGATATTCAGATAGCGATTTAATCAACGATCATAGAAACTTTGCGTGTTTTATCAGTACAAATGCCCAGATGACTCCAGTAATCGAGTATTTACAAAAGAATAAAATTTATAATAGGGGACACTTTCTTTTAAAAATTCCAGATATTGGCAATATTATAATACAGAAAAATGGAAGTATTACATTATATGTCCTTGTAATAAAAAGAACATTATCAGATCTAATAGAAACAAAGAACGTCCTAGAAATATTCAATGAATTAAAAGTCGTTTTGTTAAAGGACAACATCGAAGATGTGCGAATAGGTTTAGATAATGAAATATTAAATAAAAAGGAATGGAAACAAATAATAGATCTTTTGAAGATTAAATTTTCTGATACAAAAATAATGTTTACCATTTCTAAAAACCCTATTCCGGACAACGTCGAACTGAGCGAGGCATCTGATAGTCATAGAAATTATAATAATTTGGAACATAATAAAAATAATTCTCATAATAGTAATATTGATGAAACAGATGTTTCGTCGTCAATAGATTTTAAACAATTAGACACTATAAACAAGCCAGTATTAAATAAAGCAAATACAGTAACTCTCAGTTCATCAGACAGTGACGAACAAAGACCAAATTACCCGAACATATTTGAAACTCGTGAAAGATTGTTCAAAAATTCAAATCATATAGCATTTTTTATGACACAAGACGGCGATATGAACACACGCATACTACGTCTAATGAAGGAGAGAAACTGTATTCTGTTTAATGATGATAAATTAAGTATTGGAGAAGTTATAACAAACAAAAAGGGAGAAACCTTTTACTTTGCGTTAATTATTAAAGAAAGTGTCAGTTCACGCGCCAAACTCGAAAATATAAAGACAACAATACAAGTTTTATTCGAGCTTATAAAAAAGAATAAAATTAAAGATATAATTTTGGGATGTGATTACGAAGTGGTGTCAGAAATGCAATGGATTAACATAAAAAAAATAATCTATAAAAATATCAGAAACACTGCATCCACGGTAACTATTTGCAACAATATTGAAATTGTACCCCCATTACATTTAAGACCTCAAATAATGAAAGAAATTCATGCCTCCGCGGAGGGCGGACATAAAGGATTCACAAAATTTTACGACAAATTAAGTAACGAATATTATTGGCAAAAAATGAGAGATGATGCTATCAGTTTTATTAAACGTTGTATAGAATGTCAAAAGAAAAAATTGCAAAGAGTCAAAACAAAAATGCCTATGGTTATAACAGATACGCCCCAAAATGTTTTTGAAAAAGTAGCATTAGACATATTTGGACCCCTTAGGGAAAGTAATGGATTCAAGTATTTATTGACAATACAAGATTTATTATCTAAATTCTCTTTAGCGATTCCAATTACTGAAGCTACAAGCACTGGAGTAGCGAGAGCTTTTACGGATAATTTTATTTGTCGTTATGGAATACCAACTTCTATATTAACAGATCAAGGCCGCTGTTTTATTAGTAAGCTAAATAAAGAATTCGCGAAAATATTCAAGATTAAACATTTTGTTTGCACAGCATATCACCCACAATCAAACGGAAGTTTAGAAAGAAGTCATCATGTATTAAAAACATATTTATCATTTTACATGTCTACAGAACTAAATTGGGACACTTGGGCTGCATTAGCTACTTTTGCATACAATACGTCAAAACACGAAGCCACAAAATACACTCCATTTGAATTAGTATTTGGGAAAAAATGTAGGAAACCATCGAGTCTCCCTGCAAATAATTTTGCTGGAATAACATACGATGATTATCTGGAGGACTTAGTAGAACGTTTGCATGAATACCGCATTGATGCTATAACAAATTTAGAAAATGCTAAAGAACGATCTAAGCGAAGTTATGATAAACATATAAAGCCCGTGAACTTTCAAGTTGGCAATTATGTATTCGAATTAAAAGGAAATAAACAAGGGAAATTCGATGATGAGTATAAAGGACCTTATGAAATATTAGAGATTACGCCTAATCAAAATTTAGTAATTCAAACTGGAAATAAAACTAAAACTATACATAAGAATCGTGCTAAATTAGCCTATTTGGAACACACAGAACTAGATAACGTTATTTTGCCATAACGCTTATACAAAGAAATAATTTTTCAGATATGAAACTAACGCCAAAAAACATATTAGAAGACGAGGTTGAAAATGGTGACCCTGTAGCCGCGATAGATGGAGTATTACCATTAAATTATCCTAGAACGTATTCTACTTTAAGAAACAGTCATTGTTATGTAGCATTCACAAAACAATATATTTATATGCATACAATACTTAAATTTTTGATTTGCGAAAACTGCTATTTATTAGTATTGTCAATGAATCAACCTTTATATAGAAAATACGATGGATGGCATACTATTTATACTAGATTGAGGAGCACTGTTTGTAGTCGTTGTAACTCACTACTTTTAATGCGCGGACCAGCAATTGTATGTCGAGGATGCATAGAAGAGGCTTTAGAAAATGAAAATATTATTAAGCAAGGCCAGGAAGTAGAAGTAATAACGCGTTGGTAGAATAGTAATAAAAATACGCATATCCTATTGCAGAAAATGAAATTAACAAATGAACAAGAACCAGATAAGGAACTTGACGGAGTAATGCCAAACGATTTTGAAGAAACATACTCTACGCTATTAGGAAGCTCATGTTACACCGCCTTAGAAATGCAACCTATATATATTTATAAATATTCTGATGATATCATATGTAATAACTGTTTTAATAAGCTACTGGATAAACAACCTTATTTAAAGAATGATCAATGGCATACAGTTTGTCGAAGTTTAAGGAAGCTTGAATGCAGTATTTGTGAGAAAGATCTCTTAAATAAAAGATCTGCGACAGAATGTAAACAATGTATCGAAATAATGCTTGATAAAGAAGGCTACATATTCGCGGGATATGAATTGATAATTTGGAAATAGTAACTATATCATATAGCAATAAAATATTTTTCCTTTGTTAAAAAACTAAAAATATTATTGTATACTTACCAAATTTGACAACATGCAGCGACAATGAAATTGCTCTTTCCCGTAATATAAGTAAATACCATAAAGGGAAATTTTCTATGGCGAAATGTTAAAATTTAATATATAATTATAAGAATGCTTTAAGGATGGAAAACAAAGAACACACAAACTACCAATAAACAAATAATAATTATTCAAAAATAATTATACACTTTTACTGATGTCGTCTTTTGGGATACCAATTTAATCGTTTTCGTCGCGACTCTTTCACTACACGAGATTTCCGAATACGTAAATCTAAGGGCTTCCAGTCATTGCGGTTATAGCGACACTTTGTAGAACATCTAATGTATTCTCTTCTTATTTGTAAGCGGGATACGGTGAGATCCATTGGAACATTACTGGCCTCTCTGTCGAGCGAATCATTAGAAACAGCTGGAACAGATTCCATTTGTTCCTTCACACTTGAAACATCACTTAAAATTGCTTCAATATTGGAGATCTCACAATTAGGTATCTCGGCCATAGAATCGAAAGATCCTAAAACCTATAAGCAGACGAACAAATTTTTCACACACTAAAAAATACGGGAAGCTTTTACTCACTATAAAATCTTAGGTTGACATACCCAATCAACCAATTGTTCCTCTTCTTGCGATAAAGGAGGAAGATTTTGCGATTGCTCAGAGATTTTCTGGAAAAATACGAAACTCACGATTAAATTACAAACACTAAAATTTTAACCTTTTAAAGCACCACAATACTAACACTATTCGTCTCGGACATCTTGACTGACTGAAAGTCAATCGAATCAAAAGACTAAATAAAAACTTACCTCCACCCTATGATCACAATTCTCGAAATCTTGTTATCAACGCCATGCACACTTTACTACCGATATCACCTTCCAATAACCAAGACACATCTTTGCAGACACAACAATGCAGTTATGGCTACTCATCCCTATTACAATAATTGGCATCGTTAAGAAAAACGAAGCTCTAATCGGATACGAATGCCTCGGAGGAAGCACAAATATTACTCAGATTTCACTGAATGAAATTGGTAACTGTGAAACAATCCACCCCGAGATAAATCAAACTTCAACTTATCTTCAGCTATTACAAGTAACAAAATATACACAAGCTCACGTGCACAGTTGTCTTATACAGATTAAAAGGCAAATACACTACTGTGGAATGTTTTCACATGTTTCCGTTGTAAAAGGTGGTTTTGCGGAATATATCCGTGAAACGACAAGGGACGAATGCCTCACAATACAAGAAACTGGAAATTTTAGCTTAGGGAATCAAATTTTCAATAAAATAGGGAAAAATAGCACTAAAACATTTTCGGTCACGCTCGCCGGATCAATAGACAACAGTGGTTACTGTGAGGGCACAGATTATACCGATTATTATGGCAATTGGGAATCAGTGATTGTACAAGCAACAATAACAATTACATTATCGGACTACACAGCAATAGTCTCAGTTGATGATAATCTGCTCATCACCGAATCCGGAAAAAAATTCACACTAAGTAAAGAGACATGTACAGACAACGCGGGCAGACAAATATTTTGGAATACAGTTCCAGACGAAGCTTGTAAATTTAATGAATATTCTGTATTATATGAAGGTCCAGCAGAAAAATTTGAAGATAAATCAGACAAACAGGCTATGACTGTTTATACAGTAAATTCACGAGATGTCACATTTGCCTTAGCAACGACTAAAAGCACGAATCCTTTCTGTGGACACATTTTATTAAAAACAGAGCACCCTAAACTATTTATTATCGAAGGACTAAGAGGAAGTTTTCCCAAACGAGTAATTCGCACTAAAACAAACGATTTAGATCTTTTTAATTATGTTAATAGTAAATTTATCTACGTAGAAAGACACATGAAATCCCAATTAGAATCATTATACCGAGATGTAATAAAAAAGAAATGTAAATTAGAGCAAAAAGTAATACAAAACGCTCAAACTGAATTTGCTCTAAATTACATGGGGAAAAAGGATATATGGCCTTAGTAACGGGCGAAACAATTCAAATTATAAAATGTATTGCAACAGAGGTAAGGGTACGTAAGACTGATCGTTGCTATCAGGAATTAGCTGTGTCAAAAGGGGATATGCCATTTTTTCTCACTCCTAGAACTAGAATTCTCAAGCAAACGGGTTTTGAAACATCATGTAATCCAATGATGCCAACTATGTTCGAAATTGATGGAACATGGTACAGAATGACACCTTTCCCAGTAGAAACTACTCCGCCTATAATATTACACCCATCAAAAAAATTATCTTGGAATTACACTAAAAGCAGAAATATAGGAATTTACAATAATGACGATTTACAAAAATTACATGAATATATAATGTTACCTGCTGAACAGCCTGCAATAATTAATACTATTGTTAGGATGTCCACCGGATTAGACTCATCACGAGAAGGGATAAATCAAATATTTGATAAACATACGTTTAAAAGATTGGGAAAAAATTTATTTTCGTATCTATGGGGAGGATTTAGTAATTTCAGTATTTTAACCGCAGGACTTACTGGAATATATATCTTCTTGAAGTTCACTAAAATAATTTTCGCTACTTTTACATTATCTTCACCTTGTAATTGGCTAATAAAGTTATTATGTTCAAAATCTCAAAAAAAAACAAAAAATGTCCGAACTCCGACACATGAGTAATTCACAATTATCACCGAGGTCGGCGCACATCTGACAATGGGGGGAAAACAATATATACTTTTCTACACTAATTCATAATCACATTTACATTCAGAAGCTTACTTTTTATACAACTATAATTATTGTATCAAGATACTGTTTAGTATTATTTCTGTACAGGTACCGCAAAAACACAAGCGGATACCTACAAGATATAAATGTTCCGATGGCCAACACTTCGCCAATACGATACTGTAATCAGCTCGCCCAGAAGATGATCCAAATGATAAACTAAGGTGATCTACGTGGGACAGGCTGCCGCATGTGGCAAAAAGCCATACATAAAATATTGTAAAACCTAGATTAAGTGAAACATTAAAACTGTGTCATCAAGCAAAAGTGATAACTTAGTACCACTCTGTCCAAGGTTTTCGTGGTTTCCTTGGACTTCCAGACAAATGTCAGAGTGAGCTTTAAAACGAGCCACGACTCGTAAGAAACGCATGGTATATAACTATTAACCAATGTTTAGAATATAAGTAAAATTCAAATAAGTGTTATCCAGAAAATATTGTAAACAAAAATTTGGGCAACAGGGACGTGCCCGCTTTTTAACGCGGGAGGTGTTACGTATACATAACGTAGACATGCTTTTTGCGTTGGCCTTCATTCTTCAAGTAATTGTTTATCTCGATATCGTTTACGAGCAAATCATAAACGAAATGGGAAGAAACGAGGGTCAGCGCACGTTTCAGCGTAACCATGACCCTTCTTAAAGTATAATGTTACGCGCTTATCTAATAAACGAAGGAAGTCAGTATGTTAAATTCACATTCTTTGATTATGGGATTCAAGGGAAGAGCAAAAAACCGGAAACTAATAAAAACCCCCTTGACAAGTTGCCTAAATTATTGTATCTTGCTGGGTGAACTTAACAGTATATAAAAGATGATTTTCGCTAGCTTTAGTTAGTTAAGGTACAACAGCGTTCAAGTCCACACCTAACCGGGCAAGCTAGCCCTTATATTTAA
>JABFPD010000498.1:0-11310 GCA_022817545.1 Cremastobaeus sp. ZL-2020 | reverse complement strand
TAAACAATTTTTATTTATAAATTGGTAAAATTTTAGATTTTAAAAATGTATCCATATATGTTGAACAAACACAACATATATGCGCTATATATGTCAGTCATATATGTTTTATTTGTACTAGGATATATTATATATATGCAGCATGGGTAATTTTGACAGTGTAATAGCGGCTCGGTGAGGATTTGGGGGTAAATTAGGAAATTCGGCCGTTGGACTATACACCTGTGCACGAGCCCGGCGCCCACGGAATCGCGGGCACTCGCACTAAGCGGGTAGTCGGGTACAATCTCGGACCTGCGGCCACTTCACCGTTCCCCACTCGGAGCCGCAGCGGGTATTCGCGTTAGCGATTGCCGGCTACCGCGGCACTGTGGTCCACTGCACTACCAATTCACTATCTCTCGGTTTGTTGCGCGCGCGAACCCGTTCGATCGCGCAGCCTGCGTTTGCGAGAGCATACGCCAAATCCGGCGCGGGGTTCGATTTTGGCAGGCAGTTTCGCGATGAGGACTTGTCGTTGACCGGCGCCAGGCTTGGCCCGACTCCGGAAGGATGCGCAGCGGGTCGTCCAGTGCGTCTGCGCGCGGTCCAAAGCTCGCGTCCAAATTTGCCGCCACGCGCGCGCCCAATTCGAACGAGTGCTTCTCCGAGCAGTGCGACATGTGGAGCGTGTGCGCCGCCCCGGCACCAGAGAAACTCGTCCAATACCCGCGTTACATAAAGATGGTGTGGACGATGCTGTGCGACCGGTTGTTTGGAGCGTCCGCCTAAGTTATGTAAGTGGACAGGTCGCGAAACAAATCCTCTTTGTTTCGCCGACAACCTTTGAACCACTTACGCGATCCGACGCTCGGAAGGTCTCGTTCGCCCGCGGGCCGCCGCGGCGAATCGCCTCCGCGTCGCCGCCGCTGCAAATCGCGCCGACTCGATTACCAGTTTGACTCGCTGAAATTTCATTGGCGCATTTTTCAGCCGCAAGTGTTCATAATCTGGACACGGTTAAATAATTACGCGCGTACGAAATTGCAGCGAGAGTTGTAAAATTATAAATCGCGTGTAAAATTATTGTTCATTTCACTGTAAACTTACTTTTCCTTATTGCCAGAGGTTTTGCAATTCAGAACTGAGAAAAGTCTCGCTACCTGAAGAAATTCTGCAAATTATGCGCCGTTACCTCATCATATTTTTTTCCCAGTCGCTTACTCCAATTGATTTCTGCGCGACCCAATTCGGCCGGATTTGCCGCGACGGTTCCCATCGCCGCGCTTTTCGCCTCCGAATGCCCGGCGTAATTAAGCAAATTTATGCGCGCAATCACGAAAATTCGCAAAAATCGTAAAAGAATACGAGGTCGTCCTGTCGTAAAAAGAAACTCGCCTGGGCTCTGCTAAAAACTAAATAACAATAATTCTTCACTATACTTTCGCTGCGAGCAGTTTAGAGCACGTGTTATGACACAAAAGTAAACATTTCAAAAGAAAGAGTTTCAAGTGTGATGCAAATCTTGCACGTTTTAGAATATTCTCAGGCGACTTTGTACTCGAATTCGTAGCTGCAAAAATGTACCGCTAATGACGTTCGTAAATAGGAATCAGCCAACGTAGGGCTAACTTAGGCGAAACAAATCGCTCGACAATCGCGGTGATAAGTGCAGTGACCATGAAATCTGCCAAGGTTACGTTTGACATTATTAATTGAAGAACCAGTTCGTAATTCAATATATTTGACCAACTGGAACAATTGTTCTAGACTTCTTCGTCTGCTCGCATTTCGCTACACTTGAAACTTTCGACTGCTCGAAAGACGATGCATTCGATTTTTAGGTTTCAATTTTTTGAGGTCTAAAAAACGCTTAAAGCGTCTAGAACGCTTTAAGCGTTCCATAGAGAACGTTTAAAGCGTTTCATTTGTGTTTGCCGTTCTGTATAGAACATTTCAAACAATAACAACGTTTTAAACGTTCTGATAACAGTTTCGAAGTTTTTACAGTCTTTTTAACATCATTTGTTGCCTGCGGTCTTCAAGGATTCTTAGATTGACTAATCGAACCTGAATTATTGAACCAAAAATTGATTACGGCTTAAATGACAGGCTCCTGAAACGCTTGGGTAAATTTTGGTAGAAATTTGCAGGCGAAATACGTTGTGTCTTTTTAAACAGTTCCACAAATTATACAATGTTGCATAATTATGAATCTCAATCGAAATAGGTGAGCCTGCAAGCGTGCCGCTATGAACGAAAGTGAGTTTATCAGGTGCAGTATCCCAACGATCGACTGTTCTCGCGGAGTTGGCTTTTCTCAATATTCGATCATTTTTGCAAGTTTCTTAGTCTTGAATTTTGAAAAAGTGCTTTCGCAACTTTGTGCGTGCTTATTTGACTACATTCAGAAACAAAAATTGTAATATTTACAATAATTTATTCTAAATGTTTCTATAATTGTTGTAAATTTTATAACACTATCTGTTGATAATTGCAATAATTCAAATTCAAATTAACCCTCGATTACCTGACGGGGGTAAAAATGGGACAGCACTTTTTTAAAATAATTTCTTCCGGAATGATTTTTTACTTTTTTAGAATTATTTTTAATTTTTCCATTTAAAGGAAACTCTAAAATCTTTTAAGAAACAAAAATTAGCTCGATACAATAATTTTTTCAGACTGATCTTTGATTTCGCAATAAATTGTTAGCTGAAGGTTAAAATTAAAATTAAAATTTCACAAGAAAGTATGGCAAATTTTACAACAATCTTTTTCAATGTAAAATGAACGATCTAAAAAAAGAAATCGAAACTAATAATTTCTGCTAATGTGTAGAAAAACTGATCTTCATGCGAAAAACTGCTTTCGTTGTAATGGTTACATGTGGCACTTTAAAGTACCTGTTTATGGTCTACTTATGGCGATGCGCGTATAATTTTTATCGATTATTTTAGCTGCACAATTAAAGTTAATTTATATGAACGAGGTATTAATTAAAAGTTTTTCCCTCGATTTAAATTCACATAACCTTAATATGACGCCGATTCAGCACTATCGCAACGTTTAATGTAGATCAAATAGGATTACATCGGTCTGCTTATGGCTAGTTTTCTTGAATGGAATAACCGTTCGTTGCGGAACGAGCACTAAAAGTTTGTCAACAAGAGAGTCAAAATTCTTCAAGATCGTTACTCATTATAAAATATGACTTGCCAAGATTTCAATTAAACGAAAATAAAAGTGAAAGGCACTCGAAACGGTTTTGCAACCTTTTCTTCCAGTTTTCGCAATTTAATAGATCATAGTCCGTTAAATTAATCCAAAAATTAATTAAACGAAACCGTTGACGAAATCTTCTCTCCCTCTCTCTCTTTTCTAGATTTCGGCAGGATTTCAAGATTTGGAGCCCGAGTCCTCGCTCAGAGCTCCGCGAGTCCTGGACCACGCGTGCAATTGCGATCAGGACGAAAAGTCGTCATCTCGATTTAAAGACTTTGTAGTGTTGCAAAAGGCGGCGCAATCGACGTCAGATTCGCTTTTGCATTAGGCGCTCGGTTTGTTTTCGCCTCAAAAGTCGGGTTTAAATTTCAACAGTCAAACTCGGATTAAGTTATTGCCTTCAGAAACAAGTATATTACCACACGGAGAAAAAAGTTGCGGCAAAAATTGACACGTCAATTAAAGAATCCGCGTATCAGAAACACATTCGTTTGTTTTGAAATGCCCGAATGCGGTTAAGGTGTGGTGTTTGGTGCATAGTAAGATGATCGCCGAATTTCTTGCACAATTTTAGTTTAAATACAGCTGGAAGTTCGGATTGTTTCTTGAAAAATAAGCAACCTCTTCCGACTGAAAAAGTCGCGGGAGATCAACGTTATAAACAAACCGCGATTCAGCTGTAAAAACGAGAAGCTCCAGACGTGCTATAAAAATTAAGGTCGAGTAGGTTAATTGTAAACGATGCATTATGTATTGTTATCTAAACAAAGTGCGGCCAATCGTGCAGATTTATTACAAAATAAACGTACACAAATTCAAATTATTTCTAAATTATACCGATTTACTGCCGGTTATTGACGTATACAAATAACAAAGTTTAATTATATGAAAAATAAAACGAAATAATTTTTTAAATAATTTAAATATTCGAATGAATGCAACATAACCTAACTTTTAAGTTACTAAATTAATTACGTCTAAGTTACAGATTTACTGCCGGTTCTGGTTGTATAAAAATGAGACAATTCAATAATATAAAAAATAAAAGAAATAATTTTTTAATGAATTAAATATTCGAATAAATACAACATAACTTAACTTTAAGGTTACTAAATTAACTACTTCTAAATTATCGATTTACTGCCGGTTCTGTATAAAAATGAGAAAATTCAATAATATAAAAAATAAAAGTAATAATTTTTAATGATTTAAATATTTGAATAAATGCAACATAGCCTTTTAAGTTATGTTTGTTTAATATTTTCAATGCTATTTTGTTTTGTTATTAACGCAATAACAGACAGAGGGAGAGTTAATAAAAAATTGGAATTAAATAAACATAACCTCACTTTGAGGTTATGAAGAATAATTTTTTACGCTACAGCTTATCGATGTTTTAAAATAATTTATATAATATAATTATGTATGTATAATAAAAAAATAAAGACATTGCGTAGCCGAAACGGCGAGCCAAGCATTATCGGATCAAAAAATGGGATTGTATGCGACGAAAAAAGTATCATTATATCATTTTTAGTTCGGTCGTTTAATCTTACTAATTGTCAGATGTAATCACATTATATCATCGTTACCGGCCTTTTTATTCAAAATAGATCATTGATAGCTAATTGATACGTATTCAAGCTACTGAAATAAAAAATGCTGTATTAGTTATTGCTAATTAACTTTTCTTGATCTACGTTCCACGGAATGTTTCAATCAATACGGAAAAGTTTACGGACTTTTGCGAGTTTCCAGAAATTTTTTAATCAGTTTTTTAATCAAATAATCGTCATTGTAACGTATAAATATGACGCAAACAAGACTGACATTTGTATTGATTATTCAAGATTTAACCTATGCCAGAACAAATAATATTGTATTAGGAAAATCGCAAAGCAGGTATTTCGTTTAAAAAGTTTTTTCCGCGGACAAAAACCTTAACGATGCTTTGTTTGTGTCACAGAATCATTATTTTGTTCTCTATTTCCATATCGTGATGGATTTGACGAATCATAACAGTGTCATTTTTTCTATCCATAAAATTGAATGATCGGAAGAAAAAGCAGATATCGTTGAATCACTTTTTAAAAGCCATCACACTTGAATTACGCAGATCGAATATCTCATTTTTATGACACAATTGAAAGCTTTATGAGATAAAAATCTCAATTTTCACTTCTCAACCTAATTATTTGCTTAATTAAATAAGAGGTGAGTAGGTTGTGGATATTTATACAGTGAAAATGATTTCACTATTTTTTAACAGCCTTATTTTAATTGATCAATTAAAATTGTATGTGTTTATTTTACCACTATTTAACTTGCAACTGTTTTGCTGAAGAAAAAATTATTCATTTCTATTCCTCCCGTATTTAGAATAATCTCATGTTAAATCTCCATGTCTCCATGGCGTTTGAGATGTTTGATTAGAACTCACATAAGATTTTACATGAATACGTATTTAGATGAGATTTGAGATCAAATCTTATATGAAATCGTATTCACGGATAATTCATATTGGAAATCTCGATGACATCTTAAATTTATTAGAATCGTGTAAAATCACGTAGAGATCCAAAAAACGTGGCAACACTGTAAACTCGGTTTGAAAAGCGTTCCATGGAGAACGTTTAAAACGTTTTCTTCACTGCTGTGTCTCAAATTTGAGAAACAATAAACGTCTCGAAATGACAAAAGTGCCTCAAAGTCTTCTTTTTGCAATGTTTACATTAACCGTTATGTATGGAACATTCTAAGTAGTAATAACGCTTTAAACGTTCTCCCGAGAACACGAGTTTACAGCGAAGTGAATAATCCTTTTTCGCAAAAAATAATCACAATCCTTATTGTATAGGTTATGAATTAACTGTCGAGTTTGGGTAGAGGAGAGAAAAGATATCGGTGTTACCAAAGTTTTGTTACCGTGCACTTTTACGGGGCATTTTTCTTACGAATGCCGTTACGAAAGCTTATTGTCAACGTATCCTGAACAGTCCGCTGAAGAGAGCCGGTCCACTCAACTAGAAATAATTTCCATCGCAGAAGTTCCCTTCGAAAAACAGAAGGAAAGAAATGTGAAGGTATCGGGCGATTACAACGCGCAGTTACGCTGTTCGGTCTTTGTTGGGCACTTTTAATCCGGCGGGAGATCAGCAAATGATAATCCAAATTGCGAAATTTACGTAATATCGCGGCGGCGTGCTTACACTGCTTCATTTAGTCGGAGCCCCATTGCAGGCGAGAATTCGCCAACATTTGCGAGCATAAATCTTCATTAATCCTGCTGATTTTATCAGCCGAGTCATCTTCGGCGCAAAAAATCGATAATCCCGTTGATTTTTGTTGCAGATATCTGCGTCTCGGCGTGTCAAGGACGTGAGAAGCTCGAGGACCATTCGTCGTCGAAACATAGTTCGAAGTACGATAAACTTGACCCGATTGTTCGCATCACAGGATAACCCGGCAATTATAAAACAGTGTCGATTGAGCGACCGGTTTTTTGCTCGCCGGTAACTCGCCGCGAGCTTTCGAGGACGCCATTGATAGTGACCAAAGCTTGTCGGAAGTACAATGTTGGGTGAAGTGACGTGATCGACTGGTCTCGAAAAATCGTCAAGTCCTGCGCGAGACAAACTTGAAAGAATTTCCGCTAGCGCGTCTGCTTCGAGTCCGGGCGACTGCGAGTGCAACCTGTTGATAATCTCTGCAAGGCGTGATCACAATGAAGTTCATCGCGTCATTGTTCGGCGACGGCTCGCCCAAAAAGGTGGGCAGGCAGTACATGAAGGTGGGTCGCAACGCCCTGTTCGGCTACCGTGACAACCGCAATGGAGACATCCCCATGGACAAGGTGCCCAGGCCTCTCAACATGCTCATTTCAGAACGGGGCAAATTTAAGCATAGTAAGTTCCCTGCAAGTTTCTAATTAGAAGACCCGAGAAAGAAAGGACTAGCGAATGAACAAGGCGCAACGGCGCTAGAAACAATAATCTTGACCCAGATAATTGATTCTTGATTCACCTGCAACACTCGACCACTCCGATGTAAATCGCGAGCGATCGCGCTGAGCAATCGGCCAGTCCAGCTTCTAATTGCCAGTACCCGTAATTAACCTTCTCAAACCTCGTTTCAACCGGAAGTTGGAGTAGGGTTTCGGATGGGAAACGATGTAGGCAATTCAAAATATAATATGGCGGATTCAAGATGGCGGAACGACCGTAGGAAGTTCCTTTTTACGTAGTAGGGTCCTTACAGTCAATGTTAAAAATGTTATAAATAAGAAACATTCGGAAAACATGCTTTTAGTATATTATTAAAGACAGGTGGGAGTGAAAGGGCGAAAATCCACATTTTCGAACGAATTTTGCTATACTTCTTAAGGTTACTTTTAAAACAAATAAGACAATTTTTTAGTCAAACCTAAAAAATAATTTTTGTAATCTTTTACTAATTTTAGCTAAAGTTACATCGTTCAATGTTTAAGTTATACACGTCCATTTTTCGTGTTAAGAAGCCAAATTTAATTCTCTAGAATTGGTCTTGACTCGATTTTTGATATTTTTTTTGTATTTTTTTATGTTTTTTCATTTTTATGTCAAAAAGTCGTTAATTTTTGCTGGTTTTTCGACATTTTTGAAGTTAATCCTGACGTAACTTTTTAATTAAATTTTTTTTCAAAAACCGAAATAAGTCAAAATTAGATAAAGAGCGTGGAAAAACATGTAAAGAATGCTATGTAAAGAAAATTAAAGGTATGAGGCACCTAAATATTAAATAGAATTTTTTTGGATTTTCTTCCATTTTAGTCGATTTTTCACTCCCACCTGCCCTTAAAATACAAAATCATTATTTGAAAACAAAAATTCATAAAAAATCGATTTAATTATACAATTTGTTATTATTTTTATACTGTCGTCTGAAATATTCAACTTGACTACACCAACTACCAATCAGATTCGTTATTTTTGGGTGAAAAAAATGACATTTGTTAATTTTTACTAAACTAATCACAAGACGATGATGCTTTGGAAGCATTTTGGTTCCTAAATATAATATAAGCTACTCAGTTTTTGTAAAAAAATATAATCAGTTTTTAAAAATTTCAGTAAAAAAAAGTGTCTTTAGAATACCTCATTTTTTCTATTCTCGCCATATGACCCCGTGTTCTTGAAACCAACGTTTAATTGGTTTATAATATACTAATTTCATAGCAATTAAATTTTTTTTTCGTCTGCCACTACCTTAATGGATATAAACAATATTATTTCCTATTTCATCATGATCTATTTTATTCACTTTCGTCAATACTCCACTGCTATTGTAATTTTCCTGGAAAATTAGACGAACAGAATGCGTTTATTACTTCGAGAAGACTAATACGCGATTCTTTCCCATGTAAACAAGTTTATATGGGAAAATGTATGTTGCATATATGTTACATATATGTCAACATATTTACCATATACATGATACATATATGAAACATATATGCAACAGTAATGTCCCAGATATGTTATATATGCCACATATATATGACATATATGCAGCATACATGTCCCCATATAAATTTTTTTACATGGGTTCGAAAGAATTTGAAAATTTAGGAAGCAGTGTTTCGACGTAATAAAAACACACTCTTAGGCCCCAACTCACAGACCACTGGATTTCCACCGACGTTCAACTTTTCCAGCAATTTTCAATTTTGCAACCACGGCCGTAAATAACCAAGACAATACGCTATGTTAGTTTTTGATCGACGCGACGCGTGGCTGGAATACCGTGGCAGCTTTCGTTCGCGGACAAGAATGCACGCGAGCATTGATGAAAAAGCATGATAATTCATAGGTAAATACATTATTCAATGACCTTCGGGCTGAATTTGCGTTTCGTTGCAACGATGTAAATGCGTTGTTGATCTCTGGGTCCCTTCTCTGTTTCCCGCCGCCTTAACAGTAACTTCGGTTCACGGGCCTGTGCGAAAAGACGATCCGCCATTAGTTTCCGTTATGCGAGAAATATGAAGCGGCAGGTTGTCGACCCAAATGCACCTATCTCTACGACTCTCGATGTCAATTCAACGGAATGCGTGATTGTGCCTTTTTCCTGCTCGATGTACCTGCTGAAATTCTTCCTTCCTAATGACCACAATTGCAGGCCGCGATGTCCCTCGTGTGAGCGTGCAATTGCACCGATTTGCGCCAGCGGTCAAATTGGTGGTCGCTTCTTTTGGTTTCGACTCTTACGCTCGAAAATAGAATTTACCACAAAGTACAAGTTTTTACAAGGATTTTATAATCGAAAATTTATTTTATCATTACATATATCAAAATGAAGAGTATTAAAGTAAATATAATTTTTTATTTTTCGGATTTATTTTAATTATCATTTTAAATTAATTATCATTTCAAATTAAATTTCAAAAAAATTTTAATCAATTAAATGTATAATTTTAAGTTATAAATGTTAAGATTTTAAAGTTTTATAATTTTCATCTGAAATTAAAAATTTAAATTAAATTTTATTCGTTTATCATTTTAAATGATTTATTATTTCAAAGTTATCATTTTAATATTATTATTTTAAATTAAATTTTTAAAATTTAAATTATATTGAAGTTAAAGTTCATTTTAAAAATCAGTTTTTTTAAATTCAGTTTTGAAAAATATTCTCAAAAATTGATTAGTTTTTCTTCTCTGAGATTATGTTTATCTAGTAGGTGAATTCTGACTCAAAATTCTATTTGTGTATGTAATGAGTATCCTTCGACCGGTAAAAATTTAATGTTTCGATAATGCTGATGCCTATAATTACGAGATGGAATGATTGCTTCGCTTCTACTTCGGTAATTTGTTCCCCTTTTATTGGCACGTATAAGTGCCGACAGATCATCTTCGGTTTCTTTAGTGATAGATTTGTATAGAAACTGAAGTCCGTTATTTACTACTGTGACCTGACCTGCCCAACTTTGGAAACAGGTAGAAGAAAGCGACTGAATAGAAAATTATGCTCGAAAAGAGTCGGCGAAAGTTGTTTTTGGGACTACACTAAATATTGGGTCATGGAGTATTCAGTAAAATAAAAAACATTGGTAAATTAAAACTGTTTATTTGTATCATTTATTTGAAAATATTTATTTAAAAATTGTTTATTTTTAAATAATCAATTAACGAGTGCAATCACTTGCACTCAACACATCAGCTCACATCATACAATGCCGTTCATCAAACTTGAAGTCCAGTGAAAAGAATTGAGAAAAACCGGCGAAGCAATATCAATATTTGTTTCTGACTCATTGGGGTATTCAGAACCCGAAGCGTTGACGTCTTTTGTACAAAGCGATGAATACTAAGGGACAGAAATAATAATTCGGATTTAAAATACGACTCGCAAAATTGTAACTCGATGACAGGCAAAGTAAATGTCTCACTTTTCGAGAACTTTAAACATAAAAATGAAAAATGCATAGTAAATTGGCTCGATCAGTGATTTTCTGTATCGAATTTATTTTTGTATCTAAAATTTGCAAAACGTATATGTAAAAGAATATAATTTATTAGAATTTCAATCAACTATTTATTTTTTTAATTTATTATAAAAAAATAAATAGTATTATTATTTATTATTAATTTATTTTGTTTTAATTTATTTTTTTGCACGTTAGTTCTCGAAAAATGTTGAAAAATATTAAAAATGATGAACCATTGATTATTGATTATCTTGTAATGAATTTAAGCAAAAAAAGTGCCTTTAAAGTTGAGGCTTGAAGGAAGCACTGAGAAACTTATCTTGGACATTAAACTCTTTCTGGACGGTTTTACGAGAGTGGTCAAGTGTCGGCACTTTTCGGTAAAAAATACCGCCTATTTGAAGTTACAGTTGATAAAGAATGCAACCTTGTCATCGGAGTTATGCAATATTCATCAAATATTTAACACCGTGTTCGAAGATCGAAAAAAGTTTCATACCGCAATAACTTATGATCATTGCCAGTGGCACTGCATGTATGCCAGAACTTGAGAATAGGTCACGGGTTATTTATTATGTCCTCGCTCACGAAATTATTTAATCGGATTTTTTCTTCAATGAAGAGCCCGTCGTCATTCA